>JAVJIF010012672.1:0-95000 GCA_038442645.1 Agave tequilana
TTATTGCCATGTTGATATGTGTGCTCGTGTGGTACTAACATCTCGTGCAGGTGCTATACCCAGACTTCGGGCTGTGTTTAGCCTCATAACTTTCTATATCCAACCTTCAGGTTGCTTTTAGCTTTCGGGCTCTCATGCTCTGCCTGGTAGGTGAGTCTAGCACACAACGCTTTTCCTGTTAACTCTGCTCGAGTGTAGTTACGTCGTGAACGATAACTGTACGTTATCGTGGCTTCACCGCGAGTGGTAACTACGCCGAGTGTGATAGCGTCTAGCGATGTACGCTAGCCTCGCTCCAAGCCTGCTCGCTCCGCTTGATTGTATGCTTGATTGTACGCTGACTTTATTCTAGCCTTACTCAGCCTTCGGACTTCACTACTCTACTGAATAACTAGTTATTACTGTGTTTATATGCGTGTGTTTAGTACTAACACTTCTGCAAGATACATACTTGGCATTCCAGCCCTTCAGCCCTTCGGGCTTCACACCACTTCCTCAAAAGAATAGGGTTTCACCCTCATCCTTGCCGTGTCCATGTCTTGTGTCTATGTCTATGCTTCATATATATATCTGTGTCGTGTCCATGTCATTGACATATGTCCGTGTCATGTCCATGTCCCGTGTCTGTGTCCATGCTCATATGAATGTCTGTGTCCGTGTCACGTGTCCATGTCCCGTGTCACGTATCTGTATCGGTGTCTGTGTCGTGTCCGTGTATGTGTCCCAAGTACACTGCAAGTGCAAAAATAATATATACTTGTGACAATCCAAAAAAATTGTAAGTAAAAATAGAATTATTTGATAAAAATTTATCTGCGGGGAGGAAGGCGGCGACCGATCAGGGAGAGCCGAGGAGGTAGGAGGAGGGAGAAGGTATCGGGGAGGGGCGCGGGGAGGAGGTGGGTCAAGAGAAGGGGTAGGGTCCGGGGGGAGGGGGAGGTGGCCGGAGGAGGAGGAGGGAAGTGCAGGGAGGGGGTGGGCCGGGGGGGGGGGAGGTTGCCAGGGGGAGGGGGTTACGGGTAGGGGGAGGTGGCCGGGGAGGGAAGGGGAGGCTGGGGGGGGAGGGGGTGGTGGCCTGGGGGGGGGCCGGAGGATGGGTCGGCGGAGCGAGGGGGAAAGGTGCAGGGAGGGGGTGACCCGAGGGGGAGGTGGCCGAGGGGGTAGGGGGCTGCCGAGGGGGGGTGGCCTGGGAGAAAGGGGGAGGATCGGGTGGAGGGGAGGGGGACGCCGGGAAGGGGAGGGGACGCCGGGTGGAGGAAGACACCAGGAAGAAGGAGGGGACGCCAGTGGAGGCGGGTATTTTTGGGGAGTGGAGAAGGGGAGAAGGAGAGACCCAATTTAGCCCTAAATCGCATCAATTTGCGTCAAAAATAAAATCCGACGCAAATTGTAAAATATTGCATCTAAAACATAATTTGATGCCATATTTTCGACACAATATGTAAAATATTACGTCCATTATTTGACGCAATATGTCTCAGGATTTTCACCAAAAAATCCCCCGGGGTTTTTTATTTTGCGTTGAAAATTCGATGCAATGTTTTACAAGTTGCGTCAAAAATTCGACGCACACGTCCGGGAATTTTTTCACCAAAAAGCAGCGGGGATTTTTCAATTTGCGTTAAAATCAACGCAATGTGTCGTTTATTCATATTTTTTAATTAGTGTCGTCTATTTTTTACATTTGCGTCAAATTTGCGATAATTCTACGCAAATATTGCGTCAAAATATTTTCGACACAATTTTTCCCGCCGCAAACTAGCAGTTTCTAGTAGTGGTTCGGGGTTATAAGATTCACTTGGATTACAAGTCGCAGAAGAGGCAACTAAAGTAAAAAGAAGAAGAACAAAACAAAAATGTAACTTTGATTGAAATAAAGTAACAATAAATGAATGGAGGAAACTTACACTGGTGTCATTATTAATACAACCTTCTTCTCTTTTTTCTCATGAAACTTCTCTCTGATTTCAGTTACATAATGAAAAATGAAAAATTAATAAAGAAAAACAAAAAAATCTAAGTTAAATTATAAGCCTAAGCCTAATTTTAACTCTCTACTGAGTGGTGCCCGTTTGCCTTCTGAAATGACAGTATTTATAGGAGAAATGAAGGGATAAAGAGCGTACGAAAACAGAGGGGGAGCTAAAAGCTCCCCTTGACCAACTACTTGGCCGCGAAAACGCGGCTGTGCCCTGGCTCTGGCTAGGTGGCCAGATCCAAATGCTCATGTGGTTGGGATGCTTCGATATCTCTTTTTATCTAATATTTTTTCTTTTTGAGTTCTGAATTTGGCGATATCTGTTGATTCTTCAGCTAACTAAATGGTTTCTTTAAAATTCCGGTTTTAACTTAATTAGATCTGGGATTATTTTCTCTGATATACTCTGTCTTCAGATAGAATTGCTTTTAAACCTCTGGGTTTGAATAGATTTTCGTTGATTTGTTTGACTTTTTAAATCTCTAAATTTAATTAGATAAATCTATCCATTTCTTCTTTTTCTTTATTAATTACTATGCACACAATTAAACATTAAATGAATTAAATAGAAGAATTTTTTTACATAATAAATGAGAAAATATGATACTAAATATGCAACGTATATGTACAATCAGCTACATTTATATCTCTCAAGTTAACAAGGCCTTTATCACCCGAATTTTTCCTTCTGCAGACTTTTTCCCATTTGACCAAAACATACCCTCCCTTTTCAACAGAGGTGCCGTGGCAGGGGAAAATGTCTTCTGGACTTACCAATGCACTTCTGAACTCGCACTGGCATGTGAAAGAAGGATAAGTAATAAAGGAGAATAGTTGACAACACAGAATTAACTAGGGCAACAATTTCCCTTTCCATCCTTCAAGCCTCACGTTCACCTTCTTAACTAACAAAAGGGTTCCAATCTGCCTTCACCAACCTCCCATCTCTAATTGGGAGACCCAGATATTTGATAGGTATGGTTTGCGTAGGACAATTGAGAATGAAAGGCAGGAGGAAGGTGCTGAAATCTAGCTTGCCCAGACGAACGAAGACACTTTTGTCGAAGTTGATCTTTTGTCCAGATCACATCTCAAAACAGTAAACAGTCCATTTAAGAAGCATGATCTGAGAAATATCGATTTTCCCAGACAGGAGTGTGTCATTTGCATAATGAAGGTTAACGATAGAATTTGCAGGGAAGGCGAACTAAGCCCCTCAAGGAGGCGGTGACAGTGACTAATCATTACATTAAAACCGAGGCAGCCCCTCCTGCATGCAAGTTCTTTGCCTTCTCTACCATTGTGTAGTACAGACACCTTAGCTGAGACTAATCATTCTCGAATCCAGTTCTTCCATTTTTGCCTGAAACCCATCAGTTGCAAGGTTTTTAAGAGGCAATCCCAATAAATAGTGTCATATTATTTTTTTAAAATCAAGTTTGAGAAGGTATCGACATGGTTCATAATATCCTGATCAACAGTAAGAATCTGATCACCATTACGAGGTTTTGAACCCTACTGGTCCTCTTGCGCATGTTGGCTACTTTTATGGAAGAAGGCCGTATTAAGGTCTCATTGTTTAAACCATTGAACCTTGTTCACTGAGCCCACATGATCTCTTCCTTCTTAAAAATTTTCAGGATGTCTTCTCAGATCTTCTGCATTACGATTTTTTCCTGCGGATGGAGTTCTCGGCTCTCCTGTAATTTTTCAAGGGAGTCCATTTTAGCCAACATCTCACTCTTAGTGTTAAAATATTTGAGTAGATTTATGACAGTTCCTTTCTGTGATTTTCTTTCATCAGATCATGCTGTCAGCTATTGTGGATTAGAGTTGCTTGTTAGTGAGTTATCCGTGAACTTCTCTTTTATTATGGCCAGCATTAAGTTGAAAGTTTATACACAACTAAATTTAATTAATGAAGTAATTATTTGTGGCTTTGGTCTCTAACTAACTACTAACTGGCTCCTTTAATAGTGGACAGCTTTGTGTAATGTCCGCGTATTAGTGTTTCTATTTATTATAATATAATGTCAACTGTCCTAGTGTCTACTTGATGATTTTGCATTTATTAATTAATAAGTGAGGAGAGATGCAACAAACAGTTGCCCAAATTGGAAATAGCAAGCAGATGCAGATGTCACTGTATCATCTACAGTGTGGCTTGTTCGGATGCCTGGAAGTGGGTGGAAGTGATGCAGTGGGGAGTAAGATTTTTTTTTTTTTTTTAAAATAAGAATTTATTTTTTCGGTGTTTATTGAGAAGTATAATTAAAAAAATATAATAAAGAAAATTAAAGAGGAGGGGAGAAGTTGATAGCATAGTGACAAGCATGGATTGGAGTTTTGCGTGAGAAAAAAGGAAAGATAGATCGAGAAACTGGAAAGAAAGGGCTGTGCAGTGGGCCCCATAAAGAGATGGAGTGCACGAATCTGACACACCAACAACACACACTGGCGTGCTCGCGAGGCCTGGGCCCCACAACACCCCAAATTTTCAATTTCAATTTTAAACTCATTTTTTGGGGTCTTTTTAGATAGTGATCCGCCAATTATGTCAAATTTTAAAATAGTTCTTCAAATCCTATGATTTGCGTATAAATCTCTCAGATTGTTTAAGTCACATGAAATTAGTTACTTCTACCATTTTTTATAACTAATTGACTCATTTATTTATAGTTAATCTTCACTATACTTGAATTAACTCATCCCCACTCTCTCACATACTCTCTCTCTCTCTCTTTTATTAGGTTTGGGCTCGTTTTAAATGAGTTTGATTTTGAAAGAAAATCATTAAAAAAGAAGAAAGAATCGAGGAAAGAAAATATTATGTTAGTTTAAACAGAATATTTTTTTTTTTTAAGATCAAGTTACTCAGAGAGACTAATTTGAAGTAACTCATATGATTTGAAAGACTTGCAAGCAAATCATGTGTCCTAAAAGGCTCTTTCAAATTTAACATAATTTGGAGATCATTATTTAAAAAATCCAAATTATTATTATGTTTGTCTGTGCAATGGAAATTAGAAAGAAGAAGTGAGACGAGAAGGAAGGGGGTCTTGTTACTGCTGAATGAGATGACAACGGAGGAAAGATACAACTAATACATATGATGTGAGAATATGCATCTAAATTAATTAGTTTATTATTGAAAATTAGATATATATTCCAAGAAAAAAAAATATGAAATGAATGAATTGAAAATAGATATAAAGATACATGGTAGCCATAATAATGAGGCATGGGACAAGTGTGCAGTAGGCCTGCCAATAGTCGGGTTCGGGGTGGGTATGACAGTTATCAGATTCGGCTCCGATAATCATTATTGGTACTCGCGAGTTCAGAACAACTGTTCTCATACCCGTCTTGTTCAGTGACGAGTATAGACCCGGTTCACCTCCGCCACTCCTCTTCGACTCTGAAATTGAAAACTTGGACTGCAAAGATCCTCTTGTTTCGGTGTAGGACCTCTTTGCGCTGGTGATTGCGCACGGGCTCGACCCGGCCTTCTCGTGGAGCACCATGATCACTTTTTGATCATCCCAACTAAAAAGTCAAGCAAGACCCAAAAAATTCAGACCGAAATACCAAATGGGTACTCATCAAAATATGAAATTGAGGGATTGGATCAAAATAGTACCTGAAAGTAAGGAGGATGAGAGGTTGCTGCCATTGACTTCTTCTCCTTGAGAGCTTTGGTCTTCTTTTTGACTCTGTGTCTATGGAGGCAATGAGAGAGAGGCTGAGACTGAAAGGGAAGCGATCTAGGGTTTCTTGATAAACGACGTGTTTGATTGCCTAGACTACATCTCCCCGTGGTCTCTAGGACCGTGAGGGAGACGATGAGAGGAGGATGAGATTGTGAAAGAGAGAGTTGATGGAGAGGATGAGTGAGAGGGTTAGAGTTAGTATACTATTAATTAAATAGATTTTATATATAATCGGATATGTTTCAAGTAAAATCAGAGTAGATTAGACCTATTTAATTGAGTCTGATGCGAATCAGATATGAAATCAGAGCTGACCCATTAACAGGCGTAGACTGCAGGGCGTGGGTAGGGGTGGCCAACGGGACGAATCGGGTTGATTCGTCCTGTCAGGCCAACGAATTCCTGGACCCGTCTCGTCACGGGTTCGACAGGACGGGTTGAAAACCCGGATAACGAATCGGGTCTCCTGACCCGATTCGTCGAGACGGGTTGGACCCGTCTCGACAATTTTTAATTTTTAATTTTTTAATGCGGAATTTCTTAAAATTTTAAATTTAAAGTTATAAATATAAAATATTGAACTTAAAAAAAAAAATAATAAGCGGGGTCGGGAAATTTTCCCCGACCCGATTCATCCCGTGATTCGTCACGGGACGAATCGGATTCGTCCCGTGTAGACAGGACGGGTCAACCCGTTCTGACCCGCCCCTAAACGGGACGGGTTGACCCGTGACCCAAACTGTGCGACTCCAACAAGTCGCACAGTGCGGGGCGGGGCGGGTCGGGTCGATGCGGGTCGACCCGCCCCATTGGCCACCCTAGGCGTGGGAGGCATGAAACATGACCCTGGCGGTGGGTCTGCACAATCTCTTGTCCTTTATCTCTTCTTTTAGCTCTCTCCCCCTCTCTTATTTCATCTCATCAATGTTTTCTTGATTCCTTTTTGCTGAAAAGTGATTTCATTTCATCTCTCTTCCCCCATTCAGATGGCTGGTGGGAAACCAAAATCAAAACCAAACCAAAACCCACACCCACGTGACATAATATCCTATTTGTTCCGTTAACAACCTTACTACTATTTTTCTCTCTACACTAAAAAATTCATCATCATCATAAACAACAAGGGCTTAGGCCCCTTGTGCTTCTCTCTAGTCTAGTGCACTTCCTTGTTGAGTCCCTCTCATACCTCATCCACAACCAGCTCCTGCTCCTCTCCTCTTGCAGCAGGCAATAATGGCCCTCATCCCAAAGACCTGTGTCCCTTAATTTGTAAAATTTGTTCTCTAAATTCCACAACCTCGATCTGCTAAAATCCCTCAGACCAGCCCTCCTTCCAACCCAACCAATATGGCATGCAAGTGAAAAACAATAATTAGTCTGTCTTTCTGTGAGAGTGAGAGAGAGAGAGGGAGAGAGGAGAGAGAGGGAGGGAGAGGGAGAGGGGGCTGAGGAAATGGATTACAGGAGCCAGAAGATCACAGCATGGGCATCCCGACACCAGCATCTTCTTCCTTAGCTTACAACAACAACAACCCTTGTCCCAATCCCATTAGGGTATCAGCCTTCTCTAACCCAACTCCTCTTCCTCTCCAAAAGACCATCACACCTCAATTCGAAACGGATCATCAACTCATTCTCATGATCATCTCTGCCCTTTACCATCTTCTGATAATTCTGCTTCCGAGCATCATCATCATCATCATCATCATCCTCATCTTCATCCTCCGGCAGCAGATCCAGTTCATCTAGTAGCACTTGGTGCTAGTGCGAGTACCCCGAAATCAGCAACATCACTCAAGTACAGAGAATGCCTCCGCAATCACGCGGCGGCCATCGGCGGCCACGTGCTGGACGGCTGCTGTGTGAGTTCATGCCCGGCGACGCCGACCCTCTAAAATGCGCCGCCTGCGACTGCCACCGCAGCTTCCACCGCAAGCAAACCGAAGGCGGCGGCCACGACTCCTTCTACCACCACCACCGGGAGATCGCATCTCGGTCCCCCTCCTCCTCCCGCCCCCTCACCCCTCACCCACACGGCGACCCAGCACAAGCATCAGAATCCTTGTGCGTTTCCGGCGGCGGCGTTCGGCGGCGGCGGCGGGAACAACAGCGGGAGCGGTGCGACAACCGAGTCGTCGAGCGAGGAGCGGCTGGATCATCAGGCGGGGGGTGGTCCAAGGCCGCCGGGGTCGAAGAAGCGGTTCAGGACGAAGTTCACGGCGGAGCAGAGGAGAAGATGATGGGGTTCGCGGAGAGAGTCGGTGGAGGATCCAGCGGCAGGACGACGCCACGGTGGAGGAGTTCTGTAGCGAGGTGGGTATTAGAAGGCAAGTGCTCAGGGTCTGGATGCATAACAACAAGCATCATTCCATGAAGAAGCAAGAAACACCAACTGCAACAACAGCAGCAGAACATTGAGTCTCAGCATGACAAATTTAGCTAGCTAGCTATAAAGTTCTCTTTGCTTTGGTTTCTTTTGCTCGCCTGCTGGTCATCAGCACAAGCTTTTTCATTTTGCATTTTGATCTAGATTTTTTAGTTTTACATGTTTAGTTTAGATTATTATGATGTGAAATTTTCTTAGCTACTGTAGTAGCTTTTTAGATTATAACTTGGTATGCGAGAATCTCATTCATTCATTATGATCTGCGGAAAATTTCATTTGGATTGCTAGCGGCAGGCAATATTGATCTGCTTCTTCTGCAGCCAGACAGCCAAATGCATATCATTGATTCATTGTCATCATCAATTTGATGAGTTTTTTTCTCAATATGTTTCTCTTCGTTCAACATTTTCGGCCGACAAGAGAAGAACATGCCATGAGATGAGAGGAATGAATGGCCCAAGTTTCGGGCCACGGTCTCTCTCTGTCTCTCTGTGTGCATTGCATGAAGGACTCGGGACGGACTCCATCTCAAAAGACTAGTCTATTGGGTGGAGTTGCCCAAATACAAACAACAATCCCCCCTCGAATAAAGAGTCCTCCTGCAAGTTTACACCTGCCCTCGAACAAAGAGTCCTCCTGCAAGTTCACACCTGGAAGATCAAATGCTCCTCCTGCAAGTTCACACCTGGAAGATCAAATGCTGCTCCATCGAGATACCGATGGCTGTCGGTCATCTATTTCATTTTTTCGCCAGTGGGGTGGGTAGGCAGGCTAATGCGTCTTTGCGTCATTGGGGTATCTATTATACCGTCGAACATCACCCACACACACGACTAAGTTCGGGGCATGGCTCTGATACCACTTGAAGGACTCGGGCTCCATCCCAAAAGACTAGTCTATTGGGTGGAGTTGCCCAAATACTTATAAGCCCAAGACCATCCCCACGTCTAGCCGATGTGGGACTATTTGTTCGACCCAAACCCAACATTGCATGCAGGCTACAGTTTGAAAGGAATTGTTAAAATATAAATAACTCAATTTTCATTTTAATTTTGAAGGTTTGATATAGTGATATAGTATAACAATTTAGGTTTAATTCTCATTGGACGCACATTAAAAATGGATTTAAAATAAAATATTGCTACTGTCAAAACTCCCTCATAAAAAGAGAGCAAGTAAGCTCGTTAGCACGAAGGACCAGAATAGTCTTTCGTGAGATGTGGGCCATCCATCATAGCTGATGGATGACCCAATGAAGAAAGATACATGTTTGTGAGCGGAGCTGACAACACATTATTTTTTGGGTTCACTCTTTTCCATTTGAGTCATAAATCTACGCGATTTCTTCTCGCGATTTCGCACCGGATAGTCACTCACGCGAAGAAAACTAACCTGAACCCCTACAAAGAGTGCAAACCTTGGCGCAATTTCGCTTAGAAATCTCAATTCTCGTTCGAAATTTTTGATACAGTGAAAAGGACTTCAATAGAAATAAATGCCGTATGAGGACAAAGTGGGTTGGGACATCTTTCTCAAGAATTGCATACTATTGAAGTGGTGGTGGTGTTTATGTTGCTGCTGCTTGAGTTGAATCAGCTGGAATCAGCATACATTGCACTTAAATTTGAATGATAGTGAAAATGTGATCTGTTTCCTTTCTTTTCCTCTCTTTTATTTTTCCATTCTTATATAAATTTGCAATATCTTTTTTAGGGAAATATATAACTGCATAGAGATGGTCAGGTTTCTTCCCTTGACGAGTGGTGCAATATTAGGCTTTGCTTTATTTTTAGGCCACTATCAATATTACAACAATTGTTAGTGAGGGTGAAAACTACTTCGAGGATAATAAACTTATGGGTGCTATTTGCAAACTCAAATTGGATAAAGGTTGATGTATGGATACTTATTTTAAATAAAAATATCACTGATTCCATAATTGAAAAGTATAGATATCTAATTGCAGAGTTTGAGTAAATGTCACCATTTGGCTTACTTGCTAGCTTTATACTTTTATAATATTGTTTCAATTTACTGTTTGGTTGCAAGGAAGCGGGCGGAAGTAAAGAAATAAGGAAGTATAATTGCTCACTTTCCTATCTATCCAAACACCGGAAAAGGAAAATAAGAAAACCTCTTTTCCTTTTATCTTTTCTCTTTTACACAACCATTTACTCACTTCCAGAGTGCTACAGTTATTTTGTGGTCATGTAACTCTCATTTGTAATAAATTGTAGCACAAAACAGTTAATTTTTTGACCATATAAATCTCACTTGCATTCTAATTACAGTCTATTTTTTATTTTTCTTAATTAATTTTTATTTTAATATTATTTTACGGTCAACTTTGTGGTCAACTTTTCCACTTCCACTTTTACATTACCATCCAAACACCGGAAAAGACAAAATATTTTCCAAACCACCCTTCCAACAACATCCAAATACCGAAAAACTTACTAACCAATTCCCAAGTTTCAAAGGAATTATTACCACTTCCTCAATTCCTCACTTTCTCACTTTGACCCTTAACCAAACAGGCCCTTACTCATAAAACATGTGAATTCTATTTCTGTTACTTTTGTGACTTGACTTCTTTCTTTTCTCTATTTGAGAAGGTTTGACACTTGAATAGTCCAAGTATATCTCGCCAAATAAAATGAATCCTATTGTGCAATCAAGCAAATCTTTGCACTATTGCTACATAAATTGCAAGTAATTCCTTTTAATGGATTTGGCAATTTGCTAATTTCTCTTCGAACTTCTTTTTAAAATAAACCATAAAGCTTAGAATTTGGCAAAAATCTATGCCAAGGGTTTCACAGCGTCACACCATGGCGACATGTTCTGGGTCCACGCCATGATGACATGTTTCATGGGCATACATCAACAATGATAAAATGTGAATATATGTGCATCCATAGACGGTGTGCAATAAGAAATGAAGTGATCAAATTTATAAGTAAGTTTGTGAGAAGAAAGGTGCGTGAAAAATCTTGTGTGTGAACAGAACAAAGAGCTCAAATTAAGAGTGTATACACACGTGTGCCACTCTCTGTGCATTTGTCAGGTCGTATTTATACATGCTCACTCGTGTACACTCGTGTTCTTACATCATGAGAGAAGTAATCTTGAAACGAGAGAGGTGTGCATAATAAATGAGATGCTGCCCTTAGATTGGAAAAAAAGAAGAAAAAGAAAAGAAAACTCCTTAATTTGAAGGAAGAAAGAAGTCTACTCAAAGAAGAGAACACTACTTAGCCACTATAAGAAGAAAGCATCATTAGATCAGCAGCTCTCTTAGTTCACTGTAAATTTGGATCATTTGCATGGAAAAACATGCAATATTGCGTTTTGGCATTCTAGTTAGAAAAATTTCTTGTCATCATAAGTGAAGAAAAATTCAAATCAAACTCTTTCACAAGATCATAAAATGTTATGCCACCTATATATGTCCATTTGATCTGATAATGGTATTGGCCTATAGTCTATAGTTTCAGAGATAATTATGTGTTCTTCTTTGCTAAATTCAATAGAGCGGAAGAATTTATTGTCAAAATTAACAATAATACAGCTATTATACTAAATTTGAAGTATATGATTTTTAACTTATTTCAGTAATGTAGGAAACTTTTTACGAAACCGTAATAGTGCAGTGGATTTTTCTGCAATTTACCCAGGAAAGAAATTCACTACTTCGCCACTAAAGAAAGCTCAAACTACTCGTAATGCACCATAAATTTGGATCATTGCATAGACAAACATGTAACATAGCAATTTTACATTCTAATTAGAAAATTTATTGTCATTATAAGTGAAGAAAAATTCAAATCAAACTCTTTCACAAGAGAATAAAAGTTATGCCACCTATATGTTATGATAATTGTATTGGTCTATAGCGTTTGAGATAATTAATGTGTTGGAAAGCTTTCGACTTTAGAGGAGGCCTATGCCTATCTAGAGCATCAATCAATTATGTATATATCTATCTTTCTAATCATTTAGATTTTGCAGGAGAGTTTCAACATACAAGACACTCACACATCATTACTTCACATATAAACGACAACCTTGCATTCACATCCAGCAGCACTCTTGTTAACTCCATTCATCAGTAAAAGACACAAATGAATAAAAATATAAAACAATGCTTCCATCAACTTGCCAGAATCATCCCTTATATGAGGCAACAGGAGTTTTTCGTGTTTCCATTTCTTATTTTAAGTCCAGAGAAAATTTCTTATTAGACAATGATGATAATTTTAGATTACAAGTAGACTCATGACAGATACAAATCTCCGGCATAAATAGCTTATAGTATCAGAAAATAAAATCAATTAAATCATTAGTGCAAAGTGACTAATTGATAAGATTTGAGACTTGCGAGTTTCGAGCTCGATCTCGGATCGATCTTTACTTAGTTGGTTTAATGTGACTATTAATCTCTAGTTAAATATATTGTGGTGATGATTTTTCGTCGCTAGTGATTAGACGGTCGATTCTCATCACAACCGATAGATAATGTAAGATGGGATATTGCATGTGAATAAAACACAACACAGAAGAGAGAGACACACACATGATTTTATATGGAACCTTAATTGGAAAAAGCCACGAGGAGGGAGAAGAGCTTCACTATAATTCTCAGATTACAAGAATTATAGGAATCGAGGAGATGAATCTTCAGAGTTGTCTAGAAGTCTTGAGGTTTAGGAATCCAGAAGTCCCCCTCTTCATTGGAAGAGGAGGTTCACTTATACTCAATTGAGCAGATAGTGCGGGCGAGATCTTCGTGACTGCACGATTTGCACGTATTGACTTGTTGTAATGACCACAATCAGTGGTACGGACTTGTTGGGATTGCATGTAGGGAATCCATCAATTTACATAAACACTCACATTGAGTGGTATCACACGTTATGAACTTGAAGGAATATAAGGTGGCATAACCGTCGACGGAGATCGAGGGTGAACTGTTACTGGAGCTGCTTGGTGCGGAGCTGAATTCTTTAGAACGAAGGAACCCTTGGAGCGGAGAAGATCTAGAGGGAACAGTGTAGGCTTCGAAGGAGAGTTCTGATGTATCAGATGACGTAACTCGTATTTGCCGGAAGATTGGCTTCCAAAATTTATCAAACATTGAGAAGGGAATCTGCTGCAATGAAAACTGACAAAGAATCACGCAGTTATCTCGCTAAGAAAGCTTATACATGTTCAAGGATTTCAGTTCTTGCCATCCAAGCTGGCCTCAGGGCTATGGCAGCTCGGAATGAGCTCCGATTTAGAAAGCGAAATAGGGGCGCGATCATGATTTAGGTTACTATGCGCTTAAACTATATAAAACAAAGGGGAATGATTTTCTTTCGTGTTATGTTGTTTATGAATATTTTCTACTGCCTTGTCCCTATTTGCATACTCAATGGCGTCGACACAAAGCATACTCTTACCATAAAAGGCTAAAGAAGGCACCTGTTGTCACCCAGTACAGATGGAGGGAAAGGATCGCGAGGAAGGAGCTTAGAAAGCTTAAAATGGTCAGTAACATGAGAGATAGTTTGCTTTTGATGGGACATCTACTGCATTTGTGATGTGCCTTGATTAATCTCCCACCAATCCAGATACGACTCAAGTGAAGCATGTATGCATACGAAGGAAGAGTGAGATTTTCTTGAGTGAGTATATGTTTGTTGTATGGTACTCATGCTTGACATGTTGGACATCTTGGGAGATTTTATTTTTTAGGGAAATGATAGAGGAAAAAGAATAAAGAAGTCTAAAACTTTTAAAGAAGAGAGAAGACAGAGAGGACAGTGTGCTTTTTTTGCCGGGACTTGGTAGAGTGGGGGATATTTCACGTTAGGAACGATGCCTATATCTTTTGATAACCCAATCCAAAAATTGGTATAAAAACTCTATATATAGATTACCAAGCAACTCTTAGACCTAGTACTTACTCTAGATTTCTCCCTATCCAACTTGTAGGCAGCGGACCAGCAGCAATTCTCTTCTTATTTTCAAACTTGATTTGATTTATTTAAAATATTATGTGAAAATTCAATGTTGAATTGGACTTCAGCTAGTCGGCGTGTTGACTGCTGAATATGACTCATCAAACGACAGAATTGAAAATAATGGTCAACATAAGAATTATAGCTCTTTCAGTTCTCTTTCTGAAGTATTTTGAATCATCATATTTGTGTCTCTAGCAAAAGTTATGCTAAAAATGCTAAAAGATATCCAGTCTGAATCTGAGTCTAAATTGATTTAGAAACTCTGAATTTAGTTTGATTTTTCTCCTTATCTCCAAATATGATTATTCATCTCGTCTATTCATCAAAAGATATATCCTTATAATATTCATTTGAATTTTGGATTTTGAGAGAATATTATTTCTTTTTAACTTGGAAGCAAGTCATCTCGAAATTCGAGTTTAAATTTGAATTCTGTGGCGTCCCGGTCCCGCGGGTACGGAGACGTCACTGCGACGTATATACACAGGTCAGAGATACCCTCATGTATATACGCTAAGTATCAATACAGGTAAGAATCAGAGTGTGAAAGCACAGTGGTATATACATTCCAATAGAAAAGTACAAGTACATGGTTATCACAGAAAGCGATACAATATTATAGGAATATTACATCACTAGAAAAACAAAAATATATCATATGAAGAGATATACAAAAGTTGAGAGGTGCTCATGAGCAACAAGTGGGGTCTCGCGAACCAAACAGGAGGGAACTGGGAGGAAGAGCTGCGGCGATGATCCAAGCTTTTGCTGCACTCCGATCGTGACGGAAGATCCGTTGCGCGCTCTGATCAGCTACATCAAGGCCATCATGTCCAGGCCTACAATCTGGACATAAGAATCCAGGGTTGTCAGATGCAACCCTGCGAGTACATATAAAAAACCAAGTGGCGTGCATAACAGGTACATGTGTACAGAAAAAGTGTATCATGAATATAAGCACATATAAGCATGAAATGAGACAGTAAGTAAAGTAACTATAAAAAAATAGTTATATAAACCCACATTACTGATCCGTGAGATTAGTACGTCGAAGGAATAATCTAAATAAGAAAGCCCTCATATATATACCCTATACCTCATGTCATTATAATCTGAGTTTATATAACCTGATTTTGCCTTCACAATAACATAATAATGAAACAATATGGAAGCAATCAAGTAATCCAACAAGCTAGCACATGTCTAAGTGGTGAGCAATATAAACCAAGAGTATAGCTAGTCATATATCAGGAGCATGTTATTTTTAAGTTATTAAGACTCATCTGATTTATATACGTCGGTATGTTGTCCCATCTCACATATCTCAGCATACAGGCCAGAGAGTAAGTTATTGGAAACTGATGGAGATCGACGAACCATGCTTAGAATGGGTCCCGTACATGCCCGGGACAACGATCAAGAAGTATCCGGTGCTGAGCCGGAACGTATCGCTAGGTACCGGGACTTATTGTACGCCTGAACAGGAATAGGATGTCACCGCTCTCACAGGAATAGGCCCAGGAGCTTATGGCATAACCGGCAGACAGGGAGTAGGGGTGTCAGTGCACCCCACGGAAGCGCCTGGTGGCCTCCAGGTCGAATCCAAGTACATGGCCGCAGCGACACTATAAGACCATCATAAACATGGAGACTATATCGTTAATCATCAGTTTCCCCTACCCCAATGTAATTTGTCTAATTATTAGAATTTGTCCAGTGATAATGTCCACAAAGTGTTTATAGTAATCCTATATTCATGGTTATCCTATTACGGGGATCAACAGGAGTATAGTATCAGGAGTCACCCTTTTTAGGGGTTCAGGAATACAGGAGTTCAGGAGTGCAGGGTACCAAATGTCTGTTAACAGTATAATAATCATGCCAAGTTCTCGTAAAAGTAATAGTCATTAATATGCCATATATTCATGTATCAGGGGTGATAGTGTCCGGTCAAGGGTCGCGATGTCAAGTCAATGTACTTATATCACATGAAAGCATGTCAAGTAAGAGTTAGCATGTGTCATATACCGGGGTCAAGATCACGTGACAAGTATGATATATATCAAGTACCGTGTCTAATATCAAGTGTCGTGGTCAGGCATCAAATATAACTATCAAGTGCCGTGTCAGATATCAAGTGCCGTGGATCAGGTATCAAATATAATATATCAAGTGTCAGTACCATAAATCATGCATCAAGTATAACATGTCAAGTGTCGGGTAATACCGAGTACAATACCATCTATAAACTTGTATAGTAAGAAATCATGTACTAAATATTACATCAGCAAGTGTTAGACATGTTACGGTAGTAATACGACATCCACATCTCAATATCATGAAATAAATTAAAAGTAATTATTTTTAAGTTTAATATAAAGCATTCGCCTGAAACCGGGATGAAATACCGGTTAATATCTGAGAAATCCGCGAATCCATGCGAGCAGCCACTAGCCCATAATTATATATTAAAATATATAAATATAAATATTTATATAATTATTAGAGAGGGAATGAGAGAGGAGAGAGAGAGGAGAGATAAAGTTATAGCAAGGAGAGAGAGAATATGGTGTTCTTAGAAAAAAATTTAGGAATTAAAAGAGGAGGGGTATGGTTGTAAATATGGGAAAGTAATTTGAAATGAGGGTATGAGTATTTTAGGGAATGAGGAAATGTGAGTTTATTAGGGAAAGAAAGAGAAAAGAAACGAAAGAAAGAAAGAAAGAAAGAAAAAAGAAAGAAAGAAAGAAAAGAAATGGAGAGGGGAGGGGTGGCCGGCCACCGCCGACGGCCTGGCGGCGGTGGCGGCGCCGCCGGGGAGGGGCTGCGCGTGCGCCCCCTAGGGGAGGGGAGGGGTGGTGGTTGTTGTTGGTGTGTTTGTTGTTTGTGTTTGTGTGGAGGTGGTGGTGGTGGTTGGTGGTGGTGGCTATGGTGGTTGTGGTGGTTGTTGGAGGTAGTTGGAATTAGAAGAGGAGGAGGAGGTGATGATGGGTGGTTGGAGTGGTGAATTTGATGGAGGTGATGATGAATTTTGGAGGGGGAAGGGAGGTGATGGTGGTGGGTTTTGTTGAAATTAGAAGTGGTGGGGGTTGTTGGAGATTGAAGGAGATGATGGAGTGGAGAGGAGGTGTGGGGGAGGTGGTTGGCCGCCTAGGGGTGGGGCGGCGGCAGTGGTGGTGATGGAGGAGGCGACGGTGGTGAAGATGAAGGAGTGGGTGTTGTTTTGAAGGAGATGGAGTTGAAATGAAATGAAAAGGAGAAGGAAAATGGAGGGTTTAATAGAGAAGGAGAGGGAGAGTGATGATGGAATTGGATAGGGGACTGCAACAGCTGCTGCAGGCGGCTTGCAGGTGGCGGGCGCAGGCAGCGGGAGCAGGGAGCAGGCTGTGGGAAAGTCAAAGGGGAAAAAAAAAAGAAAGGAAAGAAAATATAGGAAAAGGAAAAAATAAGAAAAAAGAAAGAAAATAGTTTAAATTTTTTTATTATTAAGTAATTAATTATTAAGATATTTGGGAGTATAAAGTAGGAGAGCTGTGAAGGAAAAAGTAAAAAATGAAATCGTCGGTAAAAAATATTATTATTTTAAATGAGGCGAAAATTTGACTGTTTTAGAAGCGTTCTGAAAAATTCTCAAAAATAGTAAATATTATTTTAAAATGCCTAGTGAAATCGGATTTGAGAAATTCAATGTAGTTTTCAAATTTAAAATCCTGAAATATTCTAGCGATACTGGCCGACACTAGAATCGGTGAAATTTTGATAAATTTAGAAAAATTCTAAAAAAATGTATTTAGGCATGAAATTCTAAGAGTAACATGAAAGCCATTTTTGAAAATTCAATCCCATTTGAAGACTAAAAATTTGGGAATCAGTCAGTGATGCCGACCGACAACGATTTTGGAGATTTTGCAGAAAAATTTCAGAAAATTTCAGAAAATCATGAAAAATCTAAAATATTAGAAAACAGTGTCTGAAACTGAAATCAGTCAAATCAGACTACCAAAAGGTTAAATCGGGCGGTATGCCAGTATCGAGTTCCGGTCCGGGTCAGGGCTGACTCTAAGACTGAGAATCCAGATTCGATACCAAAGATATAAGAAATCACAACTTAAAAACAAATACTGAAAGAAAATTGCAATAATAAGGTCAAAAAAGTTGCGACACGTATCCGGGTACATATCTCAGGAACGGAGTGCTACAATCTACCCGCCTAACAAAATTTCGTCCTCAAAATTTCTATAAGGAGGGAGACGAACATGGAAGAGATTACAGTCAACGATGATATTATAATAAAGTGAAAAGGATAAGGGAGATTACCAACTCAGGACACATATTTGAGTTGGTTGAAGAGATGACCGGAAGAACTGAAAGGAAAACAAAAAGGAAAAAAATAGAAGGGTCTCAGGATCCAAGGAAAAGATAACATCGTACTTGCGATTGAAATATATATTCAAGACTCATACTCTCCAGCTGCAGATTAATACATCATTAACCTGCCAACTGGTTGTACTGAGGATGTTAGAGCTTAGGCTCTGATACCAACCTGTGGCGCCCCGGTCCGCAGTACGAAGACGTCACTGCGACGTACATACGCAGGTCAGAGATACCCTCACGTATATACGCTAAGATCATCACTCAGGTAAGAATCAGAGTGCGGAAGCACAGTGGTAATATACATTCCAACAGAAAAGTACAAGTACATGGTTATCACAGAAAGCGATACAATATTACAGGAATATTACATCATTAGAAAAATAAAAGTACATCATATGAAGAGATTTACAAAAGTTAAGAGGTGCTCACGAGCAGCAAGAGGGGTCTCGCGAACCAAACAGGAGAGGAACTGGGAGGAAGAGTTGCGGCAATAATCCAAGCTTCTGCTGCACTCCGATCGTCACGAAAGGATCCGTTGCGCGCTCTGATCAGCTACAGCAAGGCCATCATGGTCCAGACTCTAGAATCTAGACATGAGAATGTAGGGTTGTCAGATGCAACCCTGCGAGTACATATAGTAAAGCCAAGTGACGTGCATAACAGGTACATGTGTACAAGAAAGGTTTATCGTGAATATAAGCACATATAAGCATGAAATGAGACAGTAAGTAAGTAATTATAGGAAATCAGTTATATAAGCCCACATTACCGATCTGTGAGATTAGTACGTAGAAGAATAATCCAAATAAGAAAACCCTCATATATATACCCTATACCTCATGTCATTGTAATCTGAGTTTATATAACCTGATTTTGCCTTCACAATAACATAATAATGAAACAGTATGGAAGCAATCAAGTAATCCAATAAGATAGCACATGTCTAAGTGGTGAGCAGTATAAGCCAAGAGTATAGCTAGTCATATATCAGGAGCATGTTATTTTTAAGTTATTAATACTCATCTGATTTATACACGTCGGTATGTGTCTCATCCCACATATCTCAGCATACAGGCCAGCGAGTAAGTTATTGAAAACTGATGGAGATCGACGAACCATGCTTAGAATGGGTCCCGTACATGCTCGGGACAACGGTCAAGGAGTAGCCGGTGCTGAGCCGCAGCGTTCCGCTAGGTACCGGAACTTATTGTACGCCCGAACAGGAATAGGATGTCCCGCTTCCACAGGAATAGGCCCCAGGGGCTTATGGCACAACCGGCAGGTAAGGGAGTAGGGGTGTCAGTGCACCCCACGGAAGCGCCTGGTGGTCTTCAGGTCGAATCCAAGTACATGACCGCGCGACACTATAAGACCATCATAAACATGGAGACTATATCGGTAATCATCAGTTTTCCCCATCCCGGTGTATGTTGTCTACTTATTAGAATTTGTCCAGTGATAATGTCCACAAGGTGTTTATAGTAATCCTATATTAATGGTTATCTTATTACGGGGATCAACAGGAGTATAGTATCAGGAGTCACCCTTTTTCAGGGGTTCAAGAATACAGGAGTTCAGGAGTACCAAATGTCTGTTAACAGTATAATAATCATGCCAAGTCTCCGTAAAAGTATATAGTCATGAATATGCCATATAATACATGTATCAGGTGTGATAATGTCCGGTCAAGGTCACGATGTCAAGTCAATGTACTTGTATCCCATGAAAGCATGTCAAGTAAGAGTTAGCATGCGTCATATACCGGGGGTCAAGATCAAGTGACAAGTATGACATATATCAAGTACCAGTGTCTAATATCAAGTGTCGTGGATCAGGTATCAAATATAACATATCAAGTGCTGGTGTCAGATATCAAGTGTCGTGGATCAGGTATCAAATATAATATATCAAGAGCCGGAACCATAAATCATGCATCAAGTATAACATGTCAAGTATTGAGTAATACTGAGTACAATACCATCTATAAGCTTGTAAAGCAAGAATCATGTACTAAATATTACATCAGCAAGTGTTAGACATGTTACGGTAGTAATACGACATCCACATATCAATATCATGCAATAAATTAAAAAGTAATTATTTTTAAGTTTAATATAAAGCACTCGCCTAAAACCGGGATGAAATACTGGTTAATATCCAAGAAATCCGCGAATCCGTGCGAGCAAGCCACTAGTCCATAATTTTATATTAAAATATATAAATATAAATATTTATATAATTATGAGAGAGGGAATGAGAGAGGAGAGAGAAAGTTATAGGAAGGGGGAGAGAGAGAATATGGTGTTTTTTAAAAAGTATTTAGGAATTAAAAGAGGGGTATATTTGTAAATATGGGAAGTAATTTAGGAATGAGGGTATGGATATTTTAGGGAATGAGGAAATGTGGGTTTATTTAGGAAAAAGAAGAGAAAAGAAAGAAAAGAACGAAAGAAAGAAAGAAAAGAAGAAAGAAAGAAAGAAAAGAAATGGAAGGGGAGGGGTGGTTGATGGTGGTGTGTTATTGTTTATGTTGGTGGAGGTGTGGTGGTGGTGGTTGATGGTGGGGTGGTTATGGTGGTGGTGGTTGTTGGAGGTGGTGGGGAGTTAGAAGAGGAGGAGGTGATGATGGGTTGGTTGGAGTGGTGAATTTGGTGGAGGGGATGATGAATTTTAGAGGGGGGAAGGGAGGTGGTGGTGGTTATGGTGGTGGATTGTTGGAGGTGGTGGGGAGTTAGAAGAGGAGGAGGTGATGATGGGTTGGTTGGAGTGGTGAATTTTGTGGAGGGGATGATGAATTTAGAGGGGGGAAGGGAGGTAATGGTGGGTTTTTTTTGTTGAAATTGGAAGTGGTGGAGGGTTTTTGGAGGTTGAAGGAGTGGTGGAGTGGAGAGGAGGTGTGGGGGAGGTGGTTGGCCAGCCTGGGGTGGGGCGGCGACGATGGTGGTGATGGAGGAGGCGACGGTAGTAAAAATGAAGGAGTGTGTTTGTTTTGAAGGAGATGGAGTTGAAATGAAATGAAAAGGAGAAGAAAAATGGAGGTTTTAATAGAGAAGGAGAGGGAAAGTGATGATGGAATTGGATAGAGGGGCTGCAGCAGCTGCTGCAGGCGGCTTGCAGGCAGCGGGCGCAGGCGGTAGGAGCAGGGAGCAGGCCATGGGAAAGTAAAAGGGGAAAAAGAAAAGAAAAAAGAAAGTAGGAAAAGGGAAAAAAATAAGAAAAGAAAAGAAAATAGTTTAAAATTTTTTTATAATAATTAATTTATTAAGATATCTAGGAGTATAGTAGGGGAGTAGTGAAGGAAAAAGTAAGAAAAGAAATCGTCGGTAAAAAATATTATTATTTAAATGAGGCGAAAATTTGACTGTTTCAGAAACGTTCCAAAAAATTCTAAAAAATAGAAAATAAGATGGTTGGTGAATCAGATTGGAGAAATTTAATGTATTTTTTAAATTAAAAATTCTGAAATATTCTGACGATACCGACGATACCAGAATCGGTGAAAATTTGATAAATTTAGAAAAATCCCAAAAATGTATTTAGGTAGAAAATGAAATTCTAAGAAGTAATATGAAAGCTGTTTTTAAAATTCAATCCCATTTGAAAACTAAAAAAACTGGGAATCAGTCAGCGATGCCGACCGACAACGATTTTGGAGATTTTGCAGAAAAAATTTCGAAAAATTTCAGAAAATTATGAAAAATCTAAAATATTAGAAAACAGTGTTTGAAACTGAAATTGGTCAATCGGACTATCATAAAGGTCAAATCAGGCGGTATACCAGTATCGGGTCCCGTCCGGGTCAGGGCTGACTCTAAGACTGAGAATCCAGATTCGATACCAAAAATATGAGAAATCACAACTTATGTAATACCCCTCTCCCGGTATACGTACATAGTTACGTAATCAGTCTTTCGACCGTATTTTCCGATTTACCTTCCGTATTTGACCAATTTCAATTCCAAATATCATTTTCCAATATTTTAGATTTTATGTGATTTTCTGGAAATTTCTGGAATTAAAATGAATTTATTCAAAACCGGTGTCGGCCAGTACCGCTGGCCGATTTCCGAATTTTTATCTTCCAAACTGTTAGGAATTTTTAGAAAGTCCTTTAGACTTTATTGCTTAGAATCATATTTCCTACTTATACTCTTTTTCTGAGAATTTTATAAATTTATGAAAATCCTTTCGGAGTCGGTAAATTACTGATTCCAAGATTTTTAACTAAAAATCTATACAGTATTTCTTCAAACGAATTTCACCATTGGTCTTCAAATATTTTTCTTGATTTTTGGTAAAATTTTCAGACCAATCCGAGATACTTGAATTTCGGACATTTTTCCAAAATTTGCAAAATTCCTTTTCCACTTCATTTCCACCTCATTTCCCACTCACACACTTCACCTAACCCCACTAACTCTCTCTCCTTCTCATGGCCGGCCAAGTGGCAAGGGAGGGGACACCTCACCCTTCTTTTTGCAAGAAAACCCTTCCCTTTCACTTTAATTCCTCTCCCTTTACAAAAATCACAAACCTATATATGCATTGTCATTTGCAAATTGCCCTTTTTCTCATTTCTTCACCAAGAGAAGAAATCTTCTTCAAAATTCCCTTCTCCTTCCTCAACAAACCCTAGCTCCAAAATCACCCAAATCCCTTCACTTCCACCTCAAGATCTCAAGGGTTTTCATCTAGGGCTTCATCAAGGGAGCTCAGATTCAACCATCACTTCCCAAGACAACACCAAGGGGGAGTTCTTCAACCCTAGCTTCATCAACAACTTGTGGATTGAAGCCAACACATCCATCCTTGGATCAAGCTTTAGATTTGACCCCTCCAGGTGAGTATCTTACTCACCAAGACCTAGCTAATATTCCATAGGCTTAGGGTAGGGATCCTTGTACAATTATAACATAAAAATCCTATTTTTAGGACATTAACACCCAATTCCAACATACCCATGTGGACATATTAATCACCATGGCTATTCTCTGTTCTAGTGTACTTGTGATGATAGATCAGGTCCCCTAATAACATAAAAATCCTACCTTTAATCTGTTAGAATCAACCCACACGAATTCTGATTTTCTGCCTTAACAGCAGCTTATTCCAGAGGATCGGTCGACCGCAGTCGACCGATCACTCTGCCGATGTGCACAGAGTGCACAGCTTTGAGCTGGCGGTCGACCGGCAGTCGACCGACCACTCGACCGGCTTAAGGAATTTGTTGTGGACCAGTCGACCGGCAGTCGACCGGCCAAACCTGGAGCTCACGCACCTTGTACGGTCGACCGGCAGTCGACCGGCACTCGACCGCCTTTGTAAATCCCAGTCGACCGGCAGTCGACCGGAGGTCGACCGCCAGGTCAAATCCTGGGACAGAATTCAGACTCCTTTCCTTTCTAATTTTTGATATTTCCCTGATATATGTATGCTGTTTTAGCCTTGTTTATGCTTCATACCTGTACTGCATGACTTGTTACCTGATGGATCTTGCTTTATTATGCTTCATGACTCATGTTATATATTACTATTCCATATCATGTTAAATATGAAATATCACCCCTTCATGCTATCATTCAAACACCAAGCATGATATACCCGACCTTTATATAAATATACCAACTTACATGGGGACAGGGGGAAATATGCGGAATATCGATATGTGTTCGTGTTTACAGTGGTATTAGGTTGTGCACTATATTTTCCGGTCTTACCTGCGGTACTCCAGGGGACCGAGGGAGTGCTTCCTCCCTTTCCTGTTTACTGTCATGACAAGGGCATACATAAGACCCTCCTGTTAGCCTAGCGGCAGGTTCCGTCTTCAAGCAACGGAACAATACTGGGCCGTGGTCCCGGGCATGCACGGGACCCACTGCAAACATAGTTCGTCGATACAACCGCTGTTTCCAATAACAACCTTGTTTCACTAGGATATGGATCTATGTGCTCTGGGACGCTGGGTCACATAGCTAGATATCACAGTAAGACAAGTAATAATAATAAGACATTAATTGTAGATTTATTGCATATGACTTTATCTTTCTTAGTTTACATCTCTTGTCATGCATTGCTACTTAGTACTATCTCATTATCTCTATTCATGATCCTTGCCACTTGGCTATCTTTTATTTGTTATATTATGTCTTGACCCTTTGGATTTGCATATTCAGATTCTGAGGCTTGGAGCGAAGTGGAGCCTTCCACAGAGGACTTGGCTTACCTAGGAGAGCAGGCTGACCAGCTCTAGATCTATCCTGCCCGACACTTCTTTTGGTTCACGGATCTCCATCCTTACGTGAGCGCTTTTGTATTTTTGATTGTATATCGTTCTTTTGGACTTGGGTTATGATAAAGGACACTTGTAAAGTGATTTTGCTTATCATAACTTGTGCAACCTTGTATTTATATTTTGTAAGTTGGCATATGATTATACCACGCTGTGTGTGTTGTACTCTGATACTTGTTGTACTTATGCTTAGCGTATATACGCGGGGGCACCATCTGGCCTACGTATATGCGTTGCAGTGACGTCCCCGTATCTTTGGGATCGGGGCGTTACAGGTTGGTATCAGAGCCTAGGCTCTCAAACCTAAAAGTACAACCAAGTGGCAAATTCTAGTGATTTGCTAATGCCAACTACAATGTACAAAGTTATAAAGTCCTTCTTGATTCCTTCGTTGATCAATTCCTTCGTATCCTAAACTCCTTTCCCTTGTTTCCAATTCCAGATCTTATCCCTTTCGTATGGAGAGACGTTCGGGTCGCAACAATGTCGGGCAAGTACCGAATGGACCCGTAGGAGGAGAGGGTGCTGATGTCCTGAGGATCATTCAGACTATGCTGGGAAACCAGCAACAGCAAATGGAGAATCAGCAGCAGCAGACTGAGCTCCTCAGGCAGGAGTTGGCAGCTCCGAAGGAGCAAAGGCCTGGGAACGTGTCAGACTTTCGGCGGCTGCAACCGGCCGTATTCACGGGAGTCGAGAGACCATTGGAGGCTGAACAGTGGTTGACAGACACCACCGATCTGCTGAACGCCGCCAGGGTGCCTAAGGAGAACCAAGTGGAGGTTGCAAAGATCCAGCTGAAGGACATAGCCAGGACTTGGTGGCTTGCAGAGGAGGCTCGCTTGAAGGAACCTATCTCTTGGGATACGTTCTCCAAGAGCTTTTATAGCAGGTTCTTTCCCGCCACTGCTCAGAGGGACATGGAGGAGCAGTTCATCAGGCTTCAACAGGGGGATAGATCCGTGGATGAGTATGCTGCAGATTCCTCAGGCTGAGTCGCTTTGCCCCTTACATGGTGTCAGATGAAGAGAAGAGGGCAAGCAGGTTTCAGCAGGATTTACAGATGGAGATCCAGATGTTTCTGATGCCCCAGCAGCTGAAGACCTATGCTGAGGTTCTCACCATCGCTCGAGAGGTGGAGCGTGGGTTTCAGAAGAAGCAAGAGAACCAGGCCATGAAGAGGCCGTTTGTGCCGGTGGGCAGAGGAGGACCATCCAGAGCAGCGAAGGTCCAGGCCAGGCAACCATTCAGGGCAGTTCCTTACCAGGTGGCTCGACCAGGTCTTATCTGCAATTTCTGCCAGAAACCAGGACACTCTCAGCAGGATTGCCGGAGGGCAAACGGATGGTGTTTGGTGTGTGGAGCACGAGACCATGCCGTGGAGACCTGTCCGCACAGGAGAGTGGGGTTTGCTAATCAAACCTTGCCGGCACCTCAAGGGCAGAATGTACAGAGGGTACTACCAGGGCCAGTTGGGCAGAGGCACCAGGGACCAGTGATGAGGAGAGCTCTTCCCCTTCCTCCACCGCGTGTTGTTCGCCCAGTGCAGAGAGGAGCCAGGACGGCAGCAGGACGTGGTAGAGGTCAGGCCTACAACCTGTCAGCGGAGGAGGCTGAGGCTTCAGAGGAGGTGATTACAGGTAACATCAGAGTTCATTCTATACCCGTTCTCGCTCTCTTCGATTCAGGTGCATCCCACTGTTATATCTCCGACCATTTTGTGGCTGTTCATTCCATACCTGTTAAGGCTTTAGACCACAAGTGGGAGATAAGTACCGGAAATGGGGTAGTTGTATCTTCTAGAGTTTGTGCTGACTGTCCAGTGGAACTTTGTGGGAAGATCTTGGCCATAGATATGCTCGTACTAAACACCAAAGGGTACGACGTAATCTTAGGCATGACTTGGCTCAGTCAGTACTATGCAGTGATTGACTGTAGAGGAAGGAAGATCAATTTCAGAATCCCGCGTCAGCCGAGTTCCAGTTTAGCGGAGAAGTGAAGCCTGCTAAGAGGAAGATTCAGATGACCACTTCGGAGGTTCTGAAGGGAGTGCCAGTGTGGGATGAATTTCCAGAAGTCTTTGCTGAGATTTCAGGACTTCCACCAGAGAGGATAGTGGAGTTCTCCATTGATACAGTTTCAGGGACAGCTCCTATATCTAAGGCTCCGTACAGGATGGCACCGACGGAGTTGGAGATCCTGAAGAAGCAACTGCAGGAGTATTCGGACAAGGGATTGATTCGGCCGAGCACTTCACCATGGGAGCTCCAGTACTCTTGGCGAGTAAGAAGGATGGTGGTAAGAGGCTTTGTATTGATTATAGGGAGTTGAACAAGGTCACCATCAAGAACAAGTATCCCTTGCCCCGGATTGATGATTTATTTGATCAGCTCCATGGAGCCCGTGTATTTTCTAAGTTAGATTTGCAGTCGGGTTACCATCAGCTGAGGGTGAAGAAGGAGGATGTTCCGAAGACTGCATTCAGGACCCGATATGGCCACTATGAATTTCTAGTTATGCCTTTCGGAGTCACCAATGCCCCTGCAGTCTTCATGGACTTGATGAACCGAGTGTTCTCCCCTTACCTGGATCAGTTTGTAGTTGTATTCATAGATGACATCCTGATCTATTCAAGGAATGAGAAGGAGCATGCAGAGCACTTGAGGATTGTGTTGCAGACCCTTCAGCAAGAGCAGCTTCATGCCAAGTGGAGCAAGTGTGAATTCTGGTTGGACAGCATAGCTTTCCTTGGACACATAGTTTCAGCAGAAGGAATTTCAGTTGATCCTAGTAAAGTCCAGGCAGTGCAGAATTGGCCAGTTCCGAAGTCGGTGACTGAGATAAAGAGCTTTCTTGGACTAGCCGGATATTACAGGCGCTTTGTCCAGGATTTCTCTAGACTTGCAGCTCCGTTGACCAGGTTCACCAGAAAAGGGGAGAGATACATATGGACAGAAGATTGTGATGCAGCATTTGAGCAGTTGAAGCAGAGGCTTATCACAGCTCCAATTTTGAGGACTCCTTCAGGAAGAGGAGGGATGGTCATTTTCTGTGATGCATCAGGTAAAGGCCTGGGGTGTGTGCTTATGCAACATGATCATGTTATAGCATATGCATCTAGGCAGTTGAAGCCTCATGAGAGGAATTACCTAACTCATGACTTGGAGTTGGCAGCTGTGATATTTGCTTTGAAGATCTGGAGACACTACCTTCTGGAGACAAGGTGTTGATATACACAGACCACAAGAGCCTCAAGTATATTTTCTCACAGAAGGAGTTAAATATGAGGCAGAGGAGGTGGTTGGAGCTTATGGCGGACTACGATATTGACTTGCAGTATCATCCAGGCAAAGTCAATACCGTACCGGATGCACTGAGCAGGATGCCAGAGAACAGAGTGCTAGTCCACCTCACGCAGCAGAGGGAGTTGATTCAGGAATTCATCAGATTGGATTTGATGTTAGTGCGAGGAGGTGATAAGGCCAGGCAGTTCATGGCTTTACAGATCCAGTCATCATTGATAGAGGAGATCAAGGAGCTCAGAAGGAGGACCCCAGATTGCAGACATTCAGAGCTTAGGTGGAGGCTGGATTGAGGTCGGATATCTGCATTCACCCAGATGGTGCATTGTATTTTGGAGATAGACTTTGTGTTCCCCGAGGAGAAGTCAGACAGAAGATTTTGGAGGAAGCACACAGTTCAGCTTATTCTATACACCCTGGGGGAAACAAGATGTACCAGGACCTGAAGAAACACTTTTGGTGGAATGCTATGAAGAGGGAGATAGCCCAGTTTGTTGCCAAGTGCTTGGTTTGTCAGCAGATTAAGATCGAGCATCAGAGATCAGCTGGACTTCTTCAACCTTTGCCGATACCCGAGTGGAAATGGGAGCACATCACCATGGACTTCGTGACAGCATTGCCTCGGAGTCCCAGGGGTAATAATGCGGTGTGGGTGATAGTTGATCGCCTCACCAAGTCAGCTCACTTCATACCATTCAGGGTAGGCCAGTCGACAGAGGTTCTGGCAGATAAGTATATGAAGGAGGTGGTTCGTCTGCATGGAGTTCCAGTTAGTATTGTGTCAGATAGAGACACCAGATTCAGATCTCATTTCTGGGAGAGTCTCCAAGAAAGTCTGGGAACTCGTCTGAAATTCAGTACTTCTTATCATCCTCAGACAGACGGACAATCTGAGAGGACTATCCAGATCCTCGAAGATATGTTGAGGGCTTGCATGATTGACTTTGGGGGATCTTGGGAAGACCATCTTCACTTGGCTGAGTTTTCATATAACAACAGCTACCAGGCAAGTATTAAGATGGCACCCTTTGAGGCATTGTATGGTAGGAAGTGCCGATCACCGATTTGTTGGGATGAAGTCGGTGAGAGGAGTCTTTTGGGACCAGAGATTCTGATGCAGACTACAGAGAAAGTCAGGATTATCAGAAATCATCTCAGGGCTGCTCAGAGTAGGCAGAAGAGTTGGGCAGACACTCGGAGAAGGCCATTGGAGTTCCAGGTTGGAGATCATGTATTCTTGAGGATATCACCTACCAAGGGAGTGATCCGGTTCGGTGCTCGTGGGAAACTAAGTCCAAGGTATATTGGCCCATTCGAGATCCTGGATCGTGTGGGAGATGTGTCCTATAGATTGGCATTACCGCCATCTTTGGACGGGGTGCATAATGTCTTCCACGTGTCTCAGTTGAGGAAGTATGTTAGGGATGACAGCCATATTCTGGATCATTCCGAGCTGGAGCTACAACCGGATTTATCATACCAAGAGCAGCCGTTGGCCATTCTGGATAGGAGTGTCAAGACACTGAAGAATAGAGCTATTCCATTGGTATTGGTGTCATGGAACAGGCATGCGCCAGGGGAGGCCACTTGGGAGCGTGAGGACGTTATCCGGAGCGTTATCCTCAACTTTTCACATCTTGATTTGGTAAGACTCTTTTCTTCTACTCTTCCTTGCCGTTATCTTTCCTTATATCCATATCTATCCGTTGCTTTTCCTGTTATCTTTCACCTTATGAAATTTTGAGGACGAAATTTTTGTAAGGTGGGTAGATTGTAATACCCCTCTCCCGGTATACGTACATAGTTACGTAATCAGTCTTTCGACCGTATTTTTCGATTTACCTTCCGTATTTGACCAATTTCAATTCCAAATATCATTTTCCAATATTTTAGATTTTATGTGATTTTCTGGAAATTTCTGGAATTAAAATGAATTTATTCAAAACCGGTGTCGGCCAGTACCGCTGGCCGATTTCCGAATTTTTATCTTCCAAACTGTTAGGAATTTTTAGAAAGTCCTTTAGATTTTATTGCTTAGAATCATATTTCCTACTTATACTCTTTTTCTGAGAATTTTATAAATTTATGAAAATCCTTTCGGAGTCGGTAAATTACTGATTCCAAGATTTTTAACTAAAAATCTATACAGTATTTCTTCAAACGAATTTCACCATTGGTCTTCAAATATTTTTCTTGATTTTTGGTAAAATTTTCAGACCAATCCGAGATACTTGAATTTCGGACATTTTTCCAAAATTTGCAAAATTCCTTTTCCACTTCATTTCCACCTCATTTCCCACTCACACACTTCACCTAACCCCACTAACTCTCTCTCCTTCTCATGGCCGCCAAGTGGCAAGGGAGGGGACACCTCACCCCTTCTTTTTGCAAGAAAACCCTTCCCTTTCACTTTAATTCCTCTCCCTTTACAAAAATCACAAACCTATATATGCATTGTCATTTGCAAATTGCCCTTTTTCTCATTTCTTCACCAAGAGAAGAAATCTTCTTCAAAATTCCCTTCTCCTTCCTCAACAAACCCTAGCTCCAAAATCACCCAAATCCCTTCACTTCCACCTCAAGATCTCAAGGGTTTTCATCTAGGGCTTCATCAAGGGAGCTCAGATTCAACCATCACTTCCCAAGACAACACCAAGGGGGAGTTCTTCAACCCTAGCTTCATCAACAACTTGTGGATTGAAGCCAACACCTCCATCCTTGGATCAAGCTTTAGATTTGACCCCTCCAGGTGAGTATCTTACTCACCAAGACCTAGCTAATATTCCATAGGCTTAGGGTAGGGATCCTTGTACAATTATAACATAAAAATCCTATTTTTAGGACATTAACACCCAATTCCAACATACCCATGTGGACATATTAATCACCATGGCTATTCTCTGTTCTAGTGTACTTGTGATGATAGATCAGGTCCCTAATAACATAAAAATCCTACCTTTAATCTGTTAGAATCAACCCACACGAATTCTGATTTTCTGCCTTAACAGCAGCTTATTCCAGAGGATCGGTCGACCGGCAGTCGACCGATCACTCTGCCGATGTGCACAGAGTGCACAGCTTTGAGCTGGCGGTCGACCGGCAGTCGACCGACCACTCGACCGGCTTAAGGAATTTGTTGTGGACCAGTCGACCGGCAGTCGACCGGCCAAACCTGGAGCTCACGCACCTTGTACGGTCGACCGGCAGTCGACCGGCACTCGACCGCCTTTGTAAATCCCAGTCGACCGGCAGTCGACCGGAGGTCGACCGCCAGGTCAAATCCTGGGACAGAATTCAGACTCCTTTCCTTTCTAATTTTTGATATTTCCCTGATATATGTATGCTGTTTTAGCCTTGTTTATGCTTCATACCTGTACTGCATGACTTGTTACCTGATGGATCTTGCTTTATTATGCTTCATGACTCATGTTATATATTACTATTCCATATCATGTTAAATATGAAATATCACCCCCTTCATGCTATCATTCAAACACCAAGCATGATATACCCGACCTTTATATAAATATACCAACTTACATGGGGACAGGGGGAAATATGCGGAATATCGATATGTGTTCGTGTTTACAGTGGTATTAGGTTGTGCACTATATTTTCCGGTCTTACCTGCGGTACTCCAGGGGACCGAGGGGAGTGCTTCCTCCCTTTCCTGTTTACTGTCATGACAAGGGCATACATAAGACCCTCCTGTTAGCCTAGCGGCAGGTTCCGTCTTCAAGCAACGGAACAATACTGGGCCGTGGTCCCGGGCATGCACGGGACCCACTGCAAACATAGTTCGTCGATACAACCGCTGTTTCCAATAACAACCTTGTTTCACTAGGATATGGATCTATGTGCTCTGGGACGCTGGGTCACATAGCTAGATATCACAGTAAGACAAGTAATAATAATAAGACATTAATTGTAGATTTATTGCATATGACTTTATCTTTCTTAGTTTACATCTCTTGTCATGCATTGCTACTTAGTACTATCTCATTATCTCTATTCATGATCCTTGCCACTTGGCTATCTTTTATTTGTTATATTATGTCTTGACCCTTTGGATTTGCATATTCAGATTCTGAGGCTTGGAGCGAAGTGGAGCCTTCCACAGAGGACTTGGCTTACCTAGGAGAGCAGGCTGACCAGCTCTAGATCTATCCTGCCCGACACTTCTTTTGGTTCACGGATCTCCATCCTTACGTGAGCGCTTTTGTATTTTTGATTGTATATCGTTCTTTTGGACTTGGGTTATGATAAAGGACACTTGTAAAGTGATTTTGCTTATCATAACTTGTGCAACCTTGTATTTATATTTTGTAAGTTGGCATATGATTATACCACGCTGTGTGTGTTGTACTCTGATACTTGTTGTACTTATGCTTAGCGTATATACGCGGGGGCACCATCTGGCCTACGTATATGCGTTGCATTGACGTCCCCGTATCTTTGGGATCGGGGCGTTACAACTTAAAAACAAGTCCTGGAAGATAATTACAATAATGCGGTCGAAAAAGTCGGGACACGTATCTGGGTACGTATCCCGGGAACGGGGTGCTACAAATTCTCCCTTTTTATCTTTGACTTGTAACTTAAGCAACTTGAATTTAAGTTGATTTTCTCCTTTATCTCCAATTAGTATTAGGATTATCTCTGATTTTTTTTGGCTTGTTGGACTTTAAGGATTCTTTTTAATCTTTTGGCTTTTTTTTCTTTTCTTCTTTTAATTATAGAAACATGTACATTACTAAGCAAAAGTACCATTACATAAAATTATTTTATAAAAATAAATGTGAAAATATAACTAAAAATATGCAACTCAACCACCACTAACTTACTACTCCGTGAAAACTAAACCTCATATTGAATCAATGAAGTGTTTTTAGAAAAATCTACTTCAAGTTAGAGATGAGATGAAAAGCTAACCCTAATTGAAACACACTAGCTAAAGTTCAATATTAGATTATCAAAGTTTTCTAAGTATAGCCTAAGAAAAACTGTTTAGATTTAACATGAAGCTATCAAAGTTTTCTAAGTATAAAATAAGCAAAACTATTAACTAGTATAAACAATATTCAAACTAACTTTTTATCACCACAAGTCTTCAAGAAGATTACCTATTTTTAGGATTTTAAGCATGCATGGGATTCAATCAGTTTAAGCGATCATAAAACTAGAAGTAGTGATGGAGAGATTAGCAAACCATGAAGTTGTATTTAGTTAAGCATGATGAAGTTTAAACTAAGCATGGTGTTTAAATAAGAAAATTGCATAAATAAAAAGATTGCAAATAAAAAAGACAATAGAATTAAAGAAGAACAAAAAACCTTCTTTATTGAAGTTGTCACCGTCAAAGTACAATCACTCCTTCGTCTCTTTACAATTCTCTCAAACGAAAATCTTAGAAATTATAAAAATTCAGAAGAAAAAGAATACTAAAGAAAATTCTAAGCTTTGATCTTTGAGATATCCTTTGTTGCTGCCTCTAAGGTGATATTTATAGGGGAAATAGGAAGTAGAATCCCAGTCGAACTTGCACAACCAAACGCCACGCCAACTGCCTCAAGTAAACTGTGCTTTCACGACTTTTCTTGAGAAGCACGACAATTTAAGGGGAGATGGGGTTGCGTTTTGGTCTCTGTCTTCTTCTTGTCTGTCTATCTAAAGATATTAATCTCAGAATCTTCATTTGAACTCTGAATTTGAAGATAATATTTATTTCTAGATAACTCGGGAAGCAAGTTATCTCCAAATCCGAATTTAATTTGAATTATCCTCCTTATCTCCAATTAAGATTAGCTTTATCCTATCCATCTTTTAGAAATATATCTTCTGATTTTTAATTTGAATTGTGAAGATGATGATATATCTTTTTCGCATCTTAATTTCAAATTGATTTAAATTAAAATTCGAATTTAGATAGGACTAATGATAAAATAGAAGCTTTTTTTTATCCTTATCTTCCTGTTTAAATAACTACACACTATAATCAAAAAGAAGATTAAATAGCAAAGTTAAATAAAGAATAATAAAGGATAAATATGCAAATGTGATAATAATAATGTAAAATTGAGATGTAATCAATTTCATTATCTCCAAATCGGTCTTGATGATAGCATTCATCTACATAAAGGCAGATCACCAATGTCTTTCCTTCATCAACTTAGATGTAGAGGCACTTGTTAAATTCACTGACTTGATACCCATTGCTACGAAAAATCTTGTCAAATTTCTCGTGTCAGAGCTTTAAACCCTGCTTAAGACCATATAAAAACTTTGTTAGCTTGTATACCTTATCTATAGGAGTATCAAGTCCTTCTGGTCTCTTCATGTAAATTTCTTCAGTGAGATCTCCATTTATAAAAGCTGTCTTCATGCCGATCTGGTGAATGATGAACTTCTTGATGGTCGCCCATGCAAGCAGCACCCTGATGGTAGTAATTCTGCAAGCTGGTGCATAATTATCGAAGAAGTCAATACCTTCTTTCTGAGAGAAGCTTTATGCCACCAGTCTCGTCTTATACTTTTATGTGGTACCAACAGATCACAGATTTTTTTTTTTAAAGTCCACTTACAGCTAATAGGCTTTGCACCTTCTGGCACATTCACCAATTCTCAAGCGTGATTCTGAATCAAAGAGTCAATTTCGTTATCTATGACTTCCTTCCAAAGAAGAGCCTCTTTTGACTGCATTGCTTCGTGAAAAGTTTGTGGATATCCTTCTACGTTGTAGTTCATGAAGTAATCTCCAAAGTCTTTCTGCTTTCTGATACACTTGGAAGGTGGTTCTGCAACTTCCGGAGTTTTTTCATTAGCATCAATACCTTCAGCTTCTGGAGAGATTGATTCATCTGGTGTAATAGACTTTTCAGTATTTTCAGGTACATCTTTGAGTGATAAGTCTTTATCCTTGATAAATTTATCCTCAAAAACTCTGCATCCTGAGTTTTGATGAAGAATTTGGTGCCAAGATTCAGAAATTTACAAGCATCACTATCTTCAGTAAAACCAAGAAACACGCACCGTAGGATCGAGCTTTGGCCTCCTGATATCTGGTATCCGGACGTAGGAAGGACACCCCCACACTTTGAGATTGTTCAAGGAATCTGGATATCCTAACCATAGATGATGTTCAGTAGTATTTGATTTAGAGTAAGGTACCCGGTTCAAGATCCAGTTAGCCATCAACAACGCCTCTCCACAGTAGCAGGTAGGTAGACCGAATATAATCAGCATTGAGTTCACCATAAATTGAAAGCCCAGGAGATTAAACATGCATAAATTAAAACAAAATTTGCACAAATTTCCTACTCAACAATGAGCCTCTCTAATTCAACCACCCAACAAGACCACTCCCCCTCTGGAACTGAAGCCCGCATTCAAAGCCCAACATTTAATCTTTATTTGGAGAGCCCAGCAGAGAAGGCAGGGTGACTCGTAGCGACGATGAGATCGGGCCAGAAAAACGAGCATGAGATCACGACAATGAGATTGAGATGTGAGAGAGGGAGATCAAGGCGACGAGATTGGGTGGCGGGAGCAAAGGAGATCACGGCGAGGAGATCGGGGTGTGAGACAGAGGGACGGTCTAGTAGCGAGAGAAAGGAAATGACCGAAGGGAGAGAGCAAGAGGGGATGTGAATCGACGGGAGAGGAGAGATCTGCGGTAGGGAAGAGAAAGAGGGAAGTTGAGGTGGCGGGAGAGAGAAAGTAACTGTAACAGAGAGAGATCGAGATGTGAGGGAGGGAGATCATGGCGATGAGATCGGTGGTGGGAGAAAAGGAGATCACGACGAGGAGATCAGGGTATGAGGGAGGGAGAGGGATGATCTCGCGGCGGGAGAAGGAAAGTCATTGACGGGAGAGAGCGAGATGGGAGGTCAATCAGGGGGAGAGGAGAGATTAGCGGCGGGAAAGATCGAGTAACCCTAACAGAGAGATCGGGGTTATGAGAGGGGGAGAGGGACAGTGGAAGTTGTGATCACAATGATGAGATCAGCGACAAGAGAGAGCGAGAGGGTAGGGAAGGCAGCGGGAGAGGAAAGAACAATGGCGGGGGAGGGGGGGGGAAGAGAGTTGAGGCGGCGGGAGAGAGCGAGTAACCCTAACAAAGAAAGACAGCAAAATAATTTTTAACTCATGTCTGTCAGAATTCGACACGTTTTCTCTACCCTTTGGGCGGAAAACTGATAGTGCTAAATGCTGATGTGACAGCTACTTTTTTGAGTTTTCGTTTCGCCGCAAATAAATAGAAATTTGAGAGAGAGAACTCACAGGGTCCACTAAACAATAGCGAAATTGAGATTTTTTTAGCCCACTTTAGGGCAAACAAACAGGCCCTTACACGCCACACCCACACCCGAAATCTGGCCCATTTCAGTCAATGCCAGTATAGTTACTCAAACTCACAGGTCCCCATCGCATTTCATCACTCTACTAACTCTACTATGTTCTTTAATTATTGTACCTGTAGCACATCTCTCAACCTACCATGTTGTCACCAAGTTATCATCATCACAGACAAAAACAAAATTTTGAAACAAAAATCAAACAGAGAATGCTCAAATCCTATGAATGTGATCACAATTGCATGAGCTCAAATTCCTATCAAAAAATAAAGAATCTCCTGCACGCAAAGGCTAAGCAGCCCACGAAATTGGACCGGGGTTTGGTTCGAGTAGGCAAGATTAGTTGATCAAACACCACGTTTATATCTAACCCCATCAACCAAATAAACGCGTTAATAAAAATTATTCCATCTCTCCTCTCTCCTCTCTCTCCTCTCTCTCAAAGTTTTTTAAGCATCAACCAACAACTTCCATCTAATTCCATTCAATTCCTTCTTCTCTGTGCGCTTCTCATCCACCCTCAACTAATTCTTCCTATATATCCATCACCTCACAACTCAAAACCTCCTACTATTATTATTAATCACACTCGAAACAAGCCTGCAAGCTAGGGAGATGGTGAACTGGGTGGAAGCACAGAGGCCACTCCTCAACAGGCTAGTGAAGATGGCCGGGCTCCGCCAGCAGACGGTGGAGCTCGACCCCGGCACCACCCTCAGCTTCTGGGTACCAAAAGAGCAGACGAAGAAGAAACCGGAGAAGAAGAAGAAGAAGCCAGCAGTAGTCCTAGTCCACGGTTTCGCTGCGGAAGGGATAGTGACGTGGCAGTTCCAAGTCGGCGCACTGACATCCAAGTACTCCGTCTACATCCCAGACTTGCTCTTCTTCGGGGGTCCATCACCGACGTCGGAGACAGATCGCCCAACTTCCAGGCCGAGTGCCTGGCACGCGCACTGGACAAGCTTGGTGTCGAGGAGTGCACTGTGGTCGGGTTCAGTTACGGTGGGATGGTCGCGTTCAAGATGGCCGAGGCTCGACCCGACCTGGTCAAGTCCCTGGTTGTGTCTGGCTCGGTTATTGCCATGACCGATTCGATCAGTGACGTCACTCTCGGGAGGCTGGGGTTCTCGTCGTCGACCGAGCTGCTGCTGCCGGAGTCGGTGAAGGGCCTCAAGGCTCTGCTCTCGGTTGCCACCTACAGAAAGCTTTGGTTCCCGGAGTTTTTGCACAGAGACTACCTCAAGGTAGTGGGTCGATCGGAGGAAGATTTTAATTAAATCATGATTAATTATGCTGATTAATTCTGATTAATTGATTGACTGCAGGCTATGTTCAACAACAGGAAGGAGAGGGCTGAGCTGCTGGAGGGGTTGGTGATCAGCAATAAAGATGCCAATGTTCCCAACTTGCACCAGGTACAGACACAGAAAACATTAACAATATCCTTAAAATTATAGAAACGTTGTAACAAGAGTAGGAAACTTTTCAATGAGGCTCCACACTTCCTTTTGGGGAGTAAGCTTCTTACATTGATTTAAAGATGACTTTACATGCAATATCATCTTTTTAGCTATTTTTTTAAGACTGTTTGACAAGAATTAACAAAAAATAGCCGTTATTGCGCAGACAATTCCGAATAAGGAAAGTCAATGCTATAGATCTAGTTGCCAATTTCGAACTGATTGCATCAAATCATGATGTGACACTTTCCTATGTTGTGAGGGGAGTGTAGTCCACATTTGGCTTGAGATTAGGACCTCATTTATTTTGTATTAGACAGACCCCACAACACATTAAGCTGAGCTGGGGTCTATCAATCCAACATGACTACATATGAAAATGTTATATATATATATATATATATATATATATATATATAAAAGAGAAAGGTAAATCAGCTGGCATAGGAGGTAACTCCCTCCTATGTCGCACTCAAAAATCGTATTTTCCGAATGAATTTTCAAGATCCGACCGCACATTATCATCTTCATATTCTAAGATATACACATATAAAAAATCAAGTGATTTGAAGTTCGTTTACTTATTGATCTAATCGTTCTATTTTGTTCTATTGTTAAAAAACCGTTAATGTTTGAACCCAAAGAAAATGGAGTAAACAAACTTCAAATCACTTGATTTTTTATATGTGTATATCTTAGAATATGAAGATGATAATGTGCGGTCGGATCTTGAAAATTCACTCGGAAAATTGATTTTTGAGTGCGACATAGGAGGGAGTTACCTCCTGTGTCAGCTGATTTACATTTCTCTCTCTATATATATATATATATATATATATATATATATATATATATATATATATATATATAAACTAGTTTTTATCTGTCTTTTCCTCATGTGCTGTTTTTTTTTATTTGTGAGTTGATTAAATTTTTTTTTTTTTTTTTGCAGAGGGTACTGTTGTTATGGGGTGAAAATGACAATATATTCAACTTTGAACTGGCGCAGAACATGTTGGCGTAAGTTAAAATTAAACCACCTAAATTTAATAAAACTCTTTTGCATTCTCAAATTGAAAAAAAAAATCAGAGAGAGAGAGAGAGAGAGATCCAGTATGAACAAACTTTTGAATGGGAATGCAGGCAACTCGGAGAGAAAGCCACACTGCGAGGAATAAAAAAGGCAGGCCACCTTGTTCAGCTGGAGCGCCCCTGCGTCTACAACCGCTGCCTCAAGGATTTTCTCGCTCTCGTCAATTCAGAAGACAATACCAATCAATGATCGAAAATGCAAAATTTTATCTCACTCCAAATATTTACATAACCTCATTCGTGCTACTAGCTCTTTGTTATTGTTTTCTTCTTCTTCTTCTTCTTCTTCTTCTTCTTTGAGAGTTCTTATTGCTGTTACATTTATTATTTGCTACGAAGAAGAATAATTTTGTAAACAAATTTGTTTCTGAAAAGCTCTGTAGTTACTTCCCAAATGCAACAGCTAGCCTTGACGACTGCATCACAGTTGAAATTTTTAAAGAGACTTGATTTGGAGTTTTGTTATAATCAGAGTCTGTAGATTGTGAATTCTCATCAGCTGAAGATAAATGAAAATTTGTCAGAACTATTTTTTATTTTATTTTTTACAATCTAATGATGGTTCATTTTCTGGAGAATTAAGAGTCAAACTAAGTGAGTAGGTGGTTTTCTGCTCATCAAACCAAAAACATGAATAAATAAATAACATCATAATCACAAAGCAATTAAGTGAGTTTATTTTGCTTTCTGAGTGTTAAGTGAACCAACACGAACTTGTTGCGCAAAGAGATCTCTGTTGTAACTTTCCCTGCAGTCTTCAACTACAATGGACAAAAACCATAGCACGTTCCATTATTCTGCAGTCCTAAGTACTAGAAATCAAATTAATCAAATGGCTATATGTCCAATATTTCTGCAATTACAATATTTAATTACTCACGTAACTAAATTTTACAACTCGCAAAGATTAACTTTGAGAAGAAAAAAAAATCCTCTCAAACCCATTAGAAGAAAACTCCCTTAAAAAATCATATACAACTGAAAATAATCCGTTATAATTATACTAGTCACCAAGTTCAAAAACTCCTGTTCTTTCGTGCTTTAAAGTTTGATTGTAGATCTTTATACTCGATTGAAGTCAAAAGAGACCTTCTTTATATTGAATCTAGAAGTATACAATCTTGTATTATAACTACCTTGATAGAAAATCTCTTTACTTTATTGGGTTTAGTCGAGAATATACCGTGTGGTAAAAAAATCTCCAGCACTTTAATTTGATAGAAACCCTTTAGTATCTAGGAAAATAATGGGATGTTTTCTTCGGGATTTAATAGAACAAGGAGATACATAGCCTCAAAATAAGCTCTGATTTAATATTAGATGCTCAAGTCTTAATATTTTGAACATAGAATCTTAAATGTATAGTTGAAATTAGCCCATGTCAGTCACTTCTGCCAAAAATTTTCATCTTGGTTAGATGAGAAATTATATATGTATTCTTTATCTTGGTCCCAACCCCGTAATCTAAGTCACATTCAAGATGGCCGAGTTGAGGCCAGACCTGGTGTGCACTCTTTTGTTGTCTATAGCTCTGTCGTGGACATGACTGGTTCCGCCACCAGCACTGCCAGATTGGGGGGTTCTTCGTTCATCATCTTCCTCCTCCCAAACACGGCAAATGAGCTCAAGACCTTCTTCTCTGTTGGTTCTCACAAGAAGCTAAGGATCCCAGACTTCCTCTACCGCGGTTTTTTTTGGGTTGATTTGCAAAATAAATGTCTAGGCACGGAAAGAATTGGAGGTGTTAGGGGGTTGTGTTCATTGGTGGTGATCTGCAGGTGATGTTTAACAACAGGAAGGAGAGGGAAGAGCTGTTGGAGGGGATACTGATGATCGGCGATACCGACACCACACCGACACCGGCAAACAACTTCCTTCACTGAGGTAAACAAAGTCATGGGATCATAATGTGATTGTTGAACAGAACCTGCAACTCTGAGCATGATGCTGTGATTGCAGAGGATACTTCTGCTGTGGGCCGAAAATGACATTATATTTCCGTTTGAGCATGCAAATGACGTTGTGGAGCAGTTTTACTCAACACTGCACTCATGATATGTTGCATAGATCCACGTTTTGACAGGAAATAAAGCAATGGGAGATGACTTTGATTGGTACAGAAAACATTTTGTTGTGATAAATGGGACGAGATGAATGTAGCTTGAATGAAAAGAAAATTTCTAACTCTCCTCCCCTCGATACAAAAATTTCACAGCTGAGATACATTCGATTTTTGCAGGCAACTCGGGGGGCACATTGAAACATAAATTCATCTGCTTGTTGATTGTCAAGTTCTTGATCCATGGTCCTGAAATTCAATGTATTCAATGTTCATTCCTGAACAAAATCAATAACACCCAGAGTTTTCTTGATGGTTCTGGCCATAACAGTAGCCAATCTGTTCGCATTCTAGTAAACAAAATCAATAATGACGAGAACAAATTTTAGAAGCAAATGAATCATCTGGCCTCTCGAAAGCCAACTATTCAAATCTTCAATTCTCACTAGGATTTTTAAAGAATAACGTTATAAAGAAAACATTTACTTATTCAAAACCTTACAGTTCCAGTGCAAGCCAGATTGTCATACTGATTGAATCAATTTCAGGGGGGATATCAAGAATAAAAATTACAAGGAGGTCCCAGGAGAGATACAGACCATTATGGATGGAATTTGATGCCAACCAGTTTTAGCAGCAGCAGCAGAGCTAAACATGATTTTAAACTTGAACCGCCATTTGTAAATACAACAAGTAGCCATCCATCTGAGCCATCCATCTGAGATAATGACATTCTAGAGACCACGACGACTTTGCTGCTCTACTCATCGGAACGACCATTGTATTTCCTCAAGAGTTCTTCCCTTAGTCTCAGGAACCCATAAGATCACAAATACAAGGGTAAAAGCACTGACAAGCGTATAAATGGTAAAAGTCCCTGTTCAAAGGCAAGCAATTATAATTAACGAAGATAATGTAGAAATGGTAAAAATTCCTGTGTGATGCTAAGCCAGCATAATAAATGCAAGATGGTGGTGTGCCTGTGCACATACTTGTTGCGTGTGTGTGTGTGTGTGTGTGTGTGTGTGTGTGTGTGAGAGAGAGAGAGAGAGAGAGAGAGAGAGAGAGTACCTCCGCTGCTCCAGCTTAAAAGTAAATTCGCAGTCATCGTGATTGCCCAGGACGTCAACCAATTAGCAAGGGTTGCCACACTACCAGCAAGGCTCTTGATATTGACAGGGAGAATCTGCATTGACTCAGTTCAAGCTATTAGCCTTAATTGATGAGAAAACACATACAATTTCAGGCGAAATTTACAAAATGCAATGAGTGATGGCCTGTGTGCACACCACCATTCACATTATTTTATGACTGAGGTGATTAAGTTGATGAAATCCTCAAGTCGGATGGCCCGTCCTAACTCCTAACTTTTTCTGTATTTGCTGTCAAGCTCCCCCAACTGGGCAATACAATTTTGAAGCAGCTGAGTAACAACATTGACTTTCTATTGTGGGCAGGGATCAGTAGCTTAAGAACAGAGAACAGTAATTGCAGATAACCATACAAAGAAAGGACACCTCAAGGCGAACAGGTTAAACTAGTTTACTTCAAGAACCATTCTTCACATATAGCATTGCTCTCTCTCTCTCTCTCTCTCTCTCTCTCTCTCTCTCTCTCTTGGGGGGGGGGGGGGGGGGGGGGGGGGGGTGTGTGTGGGTGTTTCATGACTTGATTTGATTCGCGCGTGCGCGCGTGGGGGGGTGGGTGGGTTGGGGGTGTTGGGGGGGGGGGGGGGGGGGGGGTGGGGTGGGGACATCGGCATGTTTTTCATGACTTGACTTGATTCATGCAGCAACTATGATAACAGATGGCATTTTCATGTGCTCCCCTTTATTTGAGTATACCCCACACCTATGGTCTTAATTGTCATTACTTCTGCAGCAGCTATGATTTCCAGTCCTTGTGGAATTTTCTGGACTGTTACAGAATGATCTTAAGAGGCTCAAATCTCATTCAACTTGCAACAATTCAACAATGCTGACTTGATGTGCATGTTACAAGCCATCCATTTATACAATTGTGACACCTACAACAACACCTGTTAACTTCAATGCATCAAACTATGTGGGGCCCTGGTTCACAGGTACGGTTACTATACCTTTTGCTAGAATGGGTACAAGCTAGACTTGAGGCGGACAGTACAGTCAATCCTCTTATTATATCCCTATTATCATGAAGCCGTCTCATGTGGAGCACAAGTTAGACACCAACACTTCTCGGATAATCCTTGGACTTGTCAAGCATGTCCTCAATTTTCTAATATAGTTTTAAGTTTGAAAGTTATTGGATAGTTCTTATTTGCATGTTCTACATATCTCCAACATGTTTATCACTACATGTTGAAACATTTTATATCAAAGGCCTAATCTAGTCCCAAAAAAAGGGCAAATGTTAAAACTAAAATAAGTTTACGATATACTATGTTTTATTAGAGAAGTGTGATACTTTAGTACATAAACATTATCGGTTGTATTATTAGAGATGTGTGTGGGACATTTCCGCTCTATGCATGTCTATGTATAGATATATTCATGCATTCTCTATTTATTTATGCAAATACATACATGTACTTGGACAAATAGATGTAACATATGGTCCCGTTCTCTTGTCCCTATGTCTTGATTTTAAGGAATTGTCATGTCACGCGTCCATATTGTGTCAGGTCCCATTTTGATACATAGTCGATCCCATTCCATGAGATGCTGTTGATACATGATCATATTTGATGGGGAAAAGGCTCCAATGAGGATGGTAATAATGTCACGGAATAAGTTACTATGAGAAATATAATAATTACACGGTTATAATTGTTTTGTGTCATTCAATTTAAACTGTAAATCTACAATGATGAGTTCAGGAAATTATTAATTATTTGTAAATGTTACTTAAAGTTCAGTAGTTTTCCTCTATTAAAGTCTGGAAATATATTGGTGAAAAGGTGTTTTTATAAGGACAAGTCTAGAATAACTTTTTCCTTTTTTATTCTCTTGGGTTGGTTTATCTTTTTGTTGTGGTGGTGGTTGTGGTGTGGTTGCTACTATTAAACTAATTAATGTTAAACAAATTATTATCCATCACAACACAATGAAGATATGTTAATTTGCAGCGCTTTTGCAAATGTAACCATTTCTGAATCTGCGCATATGGTATCCCTGAATGCTAAGGTTTTCCTAACTAATAACTTCCTCAGTGCAATGGAAATAGCATGACTTGTCAGTTGGTCTTAACTTCACCTTGGAATTCTCATTTCCTCACTGAAGATTGTAGATAATTTTCAGAACAGCAAAAGATCCCTAGACCAGTGTCCATTGTCTGCTTACCACTTGCAGACTTCTTGAAATTGCTTTGGAGTAAAGCTGCATATAAATCCCTTAGCTGTGACTTTTAGTAACTTGCGGGGCACAACTTTATATCAGGCACTGATGCAATATACTGGGGGATCACGATCACCTTCAATCCAATTAAAAAAGGAAACTAGGGTTTGGAAAAAGAAATAGGAATTTGCATAAGCGTAGAGGTAAATTCCTCAAGGGAATTTATCCACACTCAATTTGTAAGAAAGAAAGTAGAACAATGCAAAACACCAGAGTCTACGTGGAAATTCCGCAGAGGGAAAAAATCATGGTGAAAGGAGAAAGAGATTCCTCTAAATAAGAGAGATTACAAGGAGGGGTCAGCCTTTATTACAAACTTAATTCCTAGGATTCGATCCTCTTTTCAATGGACCCTCCAGGTGCATAATATCATGTGGAGTTGTGATTGATGGCGCGGATATTCCACATCTCCATAATTTCATGATTCGCACATTGCGATTTTCTCATAACTGAACAGACTACTACGCCTGATTGCTGGGATTGATATGCAGAGATATCCTCCACTATTTATAATCGCCTCCACAGAAATAGGGGTGTTGACACATTTAAAATGTGAGAATAATCTAACTACGTAACAGACTTCGTGAAATCGGGGAACCCTGCCATTAAGTCGTATCCAGCACAGAGACGAGTCTTTATGAAGAGCCTTTGTTGTGGGGGTCAGAGAGGGACCTCAGGTCAAGTGCGGACTCGGAGAGGAAACTGACAGTTAAGGATGTCGGAGAGGGACCTCGGGTCGAGTGTGGACTCGGAGAGGACCAGAGGCTTTCTCCTCGGAGACGTGATGGGCCAACCAGTGTGTCGAGTTTGTTGTTCGCTTGAGACGCTCCTGATGCGGTGCGACATGTGTCAAGATCTTGACGAGGGTCAAAATCTGACTACAACAAATGCCCCCTGCTCTTTCGATTGTCAAAGTCGTGGGAGGGAAATCGAAATAGTGAAGTTGGTAGGAGCCTTTAAGTACCTCTGAGTTTTTTTGAAAGTTTATGCAAATGAAGATATGTTGATTGATGCAGATCTTTTGGATTGATGTAAAAATTGTGTTGCTGGCTGCAGCTGGTGTGCCGGTTGACCAGGCTTCTCGAGATTGGTAATTGGCGTCCTTTCGAATGCTAGTGCCATGATGACGAGGTTGTGGGGGAGCAGCAGTTGATATCATGCCTCTTTGGTTGACTGAAATTTTCGAAATGTAAGCCGATTTTTCAGGGATCAAAAGTTCAAATTGGAATTAGTTTGGCTCCTCCACCTATTAAAAAGCAGAATCATTCGTGTAGAAGTAACATCTAGTATCTCCTCAAAAAAAGATTTGTTTCTGGATTCCTCCTATGTCGTCTCTACTGAGCTGCCGTGGATCCTTCTCTCCTCTTCAGTTGATGGAGAAAAAAGGTGGAGAGAATGATAGTCGGGCTCCCGCTGCTCGGGAGTCTGCCTGTCATGACATGTCAGCCATCGTGATAAGCCTGTCATAATACATTAATCATCGTGACGGTGCTCCACCGCGGGGAGTGATAGCTTGGTGGCCCACTTCAATTGGGGTAGATGATCTGGTTTCAAGTCGCCTATTTTTTATGAGGTGGATCGTTCTAAAAAATCTGACCCTCCCTCCATATAGGACGTATAAGAAAGAGGTGAAGCACGTTGATCAGGTATGTAAGGGAGTCACCTTTCACCCCAGAGCTTGATCCTCTTCTCAGGACACCACAATGGAGAAATGTTTTCTCCTTCCGGTGTATTCTGTCAGAGTTTATCTGGTCGGAAGTCATTGCCTCGCTTCTGGACGACTTTTTGGGGATCGTCGTAGCGTGTAGTGTTAGTGTAGCTTCCTTAGAGGAGCGGGAAGCTACTGAAAAGGTACGACCACCTGCTTAGGGACCACTGCAAGGATGAAGACTGCCCCCGAAAGATCTCTTCTAATGAACAAGTCTTTGTTGTTCCTGCATCGGGAGTCTGTAAGTGGTGGCAGGACAGCTTCTCGGATCTTCTGTATTTTTTCAAGAAGTAAACACAGAGATGTAAAAAAATTTCATATATTCTAATTGCCAGATATAATGACATAATGAAATTTAATAAAAATGCACTTGCATGTATTTTGAAATAGAAATGACTGAGTTGTCTAGATCTCGCCTGATTTGCATTGTGAAATGTTCATACCCTTTCAGAGGCGTGACTTCCGATTGGCCAGAATGTGATGTCTGCGATATCATCTCCAGATGGTGTCTTCATCTCTAAGCGTGCAAACATTTGTTCTCCGAGTGAAGTGAGGACTTCAATCACGGAGATGGACGACTCTGAATGAAGTGAAGGACTTCAATTGCGAAGATGAATTAGGTCGTTAGGTATTGGACTCCGAGTGAAGTGAGGACTTTAGTCGCGGAGGCTAACTAGGCCGCTAGGTGCTAGACTCCGGGTGAAGTGAGGACTTCAGTCGCGGAGACGATCTGAGCCGGTAGAGGCTGGACTCGGGCGCGGAGACGATATAGGCCGATAGACGCTGGACTCCAGGCGAAGTGACTTCAATTGCGGAGATGAACTGGACCGCTAGGCGTTGGACTCTGAGTGAAGTGAGGACTTCATTCGCGGAGAGGAACTAGGCCGCTAGGTGCTGGACTCCGAGTGAAGTGAGGACTTCAGCCGCGGGGATGAACTGGACCGCTTGGCGTTGGACTCCGAGTGAACTGAGAACTTCAGTCGCGGAGATGACTAGGTCGCTAGGCGCTGGGCTCCGGTGAAGTGAGGAATTCAGTCGCGGAGATGAACCGCCAACCTATCTTTCAACCATGGCGACGACGGAACAAAACCAGTTGGAGAAAGCAATGAAAAGCCCCTAGGTGATCTCTACTAGGAATTGGAAATTGCCATTCTTCAGTCGTTGTCGATTCAGGATAAGGAGGCAACTCATACGCTGAAAGTAAGGGTCCGAGAGCTGGAGCTGGGTTCGGAGCGGAACGAGTTCGAAACAGAGAGACTCCAAGAAAAGGTATGTCAAAAAGATAGTCTCTACCGCGAGTTGCTCGAAGAGAACCAAGAGCTGCTCTTTGAAGTGAACAAGCTTCAACCTCTGGACCGATATATCTGAGGAGGTGATGGCCCGAGTAGGAGGTATTATTTTGGCATTTGTATCCATTTACGCTCTTTTTGTTTCCCCAGATTTGTAATAACAAGTTATGTTTGCCCGAGTCTATTTTCATGGATCTGTTTGATCCATAGCAATGGGTGATCATGTTCGAATCTGTGTATGACTTTTGCCCTTCTGATGTTAGTGTGACTTGCTCGTCTGATTGTGTTAGGCCCTAAATAGTGAAAATTAGGACGTGTTGACGGTTGTTGGAGTCGCTTGACCATAGTCGAGGCTGACGAAAAAACTTCCACTTTGCGAGAGAATCTCCGAGTAAGGGTAGCCGTCAGGGTGAGGGCCTGATATAGGCAGTTGGAACCGTAGTGAGGACTTCCGTTTTTCAAAAGAATTTTCGTGTAGACTTGGCCGTCAGGGTGAGAACTCGCTATAGGCCGTTGGGCGAGCCTCCGTCTTTCAAGAGACGCTTCAAGAAGGGGTAGCCATCAGGGCAAGGGCCCACTATACGTTGTTCCTCGAGTAGCGTCAAGGGGAGGGCCTGATATAGGCTACAAGAGCCGTAGAGAGGACTTCTTTCGTTCAGGAGTGTCCGCATAGGCTTGGCCGTCAGGGTGAGAACCTGCTATAGGCCGTTGTGCGAGCCTCTGTCTTTCAGGGGACTCCCGAGAAGTAGTAGCTGTCAGGGCGAGGGCTCGCTATAGGCTAGTCCCCGAGTAGCCATCAGGGCGAGGGCCCGATATAGGCTATAAGAGCTGTAGGGAGGACTTCTTTCGTTCAGGAGTGTCCGCGTAGGCTTGGCCATGAGGGTGAGAACCTGCTATAGGTCATTGTGCAAGCCTCCGTCTTCAGGGGACTCTCCGAGAAGGAGTAGCCGTCAGGGCGAGGGCCCGCTATAGGCTAGTCCCCGAGTAGCCATCAAGGCGAGAACCCGATATAGGCTATAAGAGCCATAGGGAAGACTTCCGTATATCAAGAGAGTCTCCGCATAGGCTTCACCGTGAGGGTGAGAACCCGCTATAGATCGTTGGGCGAGCCTCCGTCTTTCATAAGACTCCCCGAGAAGGGGTAGCCGTCAGGATAAGGGCCCGCTATAGGCTGTTCCTCGAGTAGCCATCAGGGCGAGGGCTCGATATAGGCTATAAGAACAATAGGGAGGACTTCTCTGGAGGGTCCGCGTAGGCTTGGTCGTCAGAGTGAGAACCCGCTATCGGCCGTTGGGCAAGCCTCCGTCTTTCAGAGGACTCCCAGAGAAGGGATAGTCGTCAGAGCGAGGGGCCGCAATGGTTATTTCCCGAGTAGCCGTCAAGGCGAGATCCCGACACAGGCTATAAAAGTGTAGGGAGGACTTTCGTTTTTCAGGAGTCTCCGCGTAGGCTTGGCCGTTAGGGTGAGAACCCGCTATATGCCATTTGGCGAGCCTCTGTCTTTCAGGAAACTCCTCAAGAAAGGGTAGTCGTCAGGGCGAGGGCCCGCTATAGGCTGTTCCCCGAATAGCTATCAGGGGAGGGCCCGATATAGGCTATAAGAGTTGTTGAAAAAACTTTCGTCTTTCAAGAGTCTCCGCGTAGGCTTGGTTGTCAGGGTGAGAACTCGCTATACATCGTTAAGCGAGCCTCCGTCGTTCAGGAAACTCCCTAAGAAAAGGTAGTCGTCAGGGCGAGGGCCGCTATAGGCTGTTCTCCAAGTAGTCGTTAGGGCGAGAGCCCGATATAGGCTATAAGAGCTGCAGGGAGGACTTCCATCTTTCAGAAGAATCTCTGTAGGCTAGGCCGTCACGGTGAAAACCCGCTATAAACTGCTGGGTGAGCCTCTCTTTTTCAGAGGAGTCCCTGAGAAGGGGTAACCGTCAGGACGAGAGCCCGTCATAGACTGTTTCTCGAGTAGCCGTCAGGGAGAGGGCTCGATAAAGGGTATAAGAGCCGTAAAGAGGATTTTCGTCTTTTAGGAGAGTTTGTGTAGGCTTGGTCGTCAGGGTGAGAACCCATTATAGGTTGTTGGGTGAGCCTCTATCTTTCAGCAGACTCCTCGAAAAGGGATAGTCGTCAGTGCGACGTCCCGCTATAGGATGTTCCTCGAGTAGCCGTCAGGGTAAGGGTCCGATATAGACTATAAGAATCGTAAGGACTTCCGTCTTTCAGGAGAGTCTCTGTGTAGGCTTTACCGTCAAGGTGAGAACCCGCTATAGGCCATTGGGCGAGCCTTCGTCTTTCAGGAGACTCTTCAAGAAGGGATAACTTCCAGGGCAAGGGCCCACTATAGGCTGTTCTCCGAGTAGTCGTCAGGGCGAGGGCCCGATATAGGCTATAAAAGCTATAGGGAGGACTTTTGTTTTTCAGGAGAGTCCGTGTAAGCTTGGCCATTAGAGTGAGAACCTGCTATAGGTCATTGGATGAGCCTCCGTCTTTTAAGAGACTCCCCGAGAAGGGATAGCCATCAGGGCGAGGGCCTGCTATAGGCTTTTTCTCAGTAGCCATCAGGACGAGGGTCTGATATAGGCTATAAGAGCCGTAAGGAGGACTTCCGTCTTTCAAGAGAGTCCTCATAAGCTTGACCATCAGGATAAGAACCCGCTATAGGCCATTGGGCGAGCCTTCGTCTTTCAGGCCCTGTTTTAAATATCGGCCGAGTCGGCCGAGATATCGTCCGATATCTCCTTTTTTTCTTGCTGTCGATACGATATGGGAAAATCGTTCGTTATATAGTTTACAGCAAGAAACAGCCGATTTTTGAAATATCGGCCGATAAATCGCTCGATATTGGCCGATAAATCGCTCGATATATCGCCCGATATGAAATAACTTATTTATTGCACAACTGCTTGCAAATGTACATTATTTTTTACTGTTTTTTACAAGCATGTTACATTATATTTACTAGGTAGATGATATCTATGACTCTAAACTAACTTTTAGTTATCAATATTTCATTATATATAGTGTCTGATATGAATGTCAGATATGCACGCGTATCCCCGATATCTCCCCCGATATTCGATATCCGATATGAAAACGCCCATCCGATACGATCCCGATATCCGATATTTAGAACCTTGCTTTCAGGAGGACTTCCATTATAGACTGTTGGGCGAGCCTCCGTCTTTCAGGAGACTCTCCAAAGAGAAGTCGTAAGGGCGAGGGCCCGCTATAAGCTGCTCAGACACTCGAGACACCATCAGGGCGAGGGCCCGGTGTAGGTTGTTGAGGCACTCGAAGTTGTTGAGAAAGATGGAACACAAAGTGAACTTTTTCATTGAATATAAGTGAGTGTTACACATAATATCGCTTCAAATGAAAGGAATTCTATTGCTTCCCGAGTGTCTTACCGTCTTGATCAGCCAAAGTGTATGAGCTATTGCCTCCTCTGGCTACCACAATGTATGGACGCTCCCAGTTTGGCCCGAGTTTTCCCGTGTCTCTCCTTGGTGCTCTAGATGTACGGTTGGACTCGGTGCAGGATCTCGCTCTAACTTGTGACATTGTACTTCACCAGATGCTTGTACAGCGGTTGGGTGACCTGTAGTCCACTGATGAATGCGATAGCAGATGCATCTTCGTTGTAGTTGTGTGCTTTGGCTAGCTGGTTTTGAAAGTAGCCAATTATGTCTTGAGGCAGTCGGTGGGCCTTATCTTGACGGAGAGGGGATGATGGTTGTTCTACTTGAACTCTTGACGAGAAGAGTATTGAGTGAGGAACAACTTGTACCCTCGAAGTTGTGTATTGAGCACGGCGGAAGGAAGTAGAACCAGTCAAGGGCCACTCCCTTCAAGCTGGAGGAGAAGATCCGGTACAAGATGGAGTCATTTCTAGAATGGATCACTATCTTGTCCTGATGCTGATGGAGGTACTGGACCAGAACGCTCTGATCGGAGTAGCAATCAAAGATCGGAATCATGAACTTCTTGAGAAATTCATAATCCAGTATGCCCTCGGAGAAAGGAGAGTTGGATGCATCATGGGCGATGGCTGAGTCTGCCATGATGTGACATCATCACCTTTTCAACTACCTTTTGTACAAGCTTGTCGAATCTTGGACACGGATGAACTCTTCGGTCTTCCTCCGAGAATGGTCGTGTCTATCCTTCGTACAAGGTAAGGTGAACTTGACCCGTCGTCGGATGGTTCCGACGGAGTGGGGGGAGGCTGCTATGCAACGCCCCCGGCTTTGAGACTGCTCGCCACTTGTAGTCTCTATATCAGCAGGCTTCTCTGGCGATGGAGGTGGTTTCGGGTGTTTTGAAAGGTCGTGATCTTGGTGAGGAGTTGGTCATTTAGGCACTTCAACTCCTCCCACTCACGGGTTGTGTTTTCTCGATCATGTTCTGATCACTCCCGCTCGCGATCGAATAGGGCTTGCTGCTTCGCCATCTCCTTCATGTCAGCAAACATTTGGAGGAGTTGGCCTCCTTAAGTTGGCAGGTCAATGTCTCCGGCTGCCCCATGCGAAGATGTGAATACCGTCTCTTACACGATGGGGCTTAGATTGAGGACGCTCGGAGAAATAATGTCCCAAGTAGTAGCAACAGATTTGCCCTTGGCGATAATCCCTTCGCCGGTGGTCGGCTGCTACTTCAGGGCCATGGCTTGTTGAAGAGGCCTTTTTGAAGATGAATTTGATAAGAGAGAAATATGAGCGTTGAGACTCAGCTCTCAACGAAAGCACCAAAATGTAGAGGTAAATTCCTCAGGAAAATTTATCTACACTCAATTTGTAAGTGGGAAAGTAAAAAACGCAAACATCAAGGAATTTACGTGAAAACCCATGAGGAAAAAAATCACGGTGAAAGAATAGAGAGATTCCTTTAAATCAGAGAAATTACAAGATCTCAGCATTTTATTACAAATTCAATTCCCTAAGGTTTGATCCTCTTTCTCGATGGACCACAAGGTGTATAAATATCCTGTGGCGTTATGATTAATGGCGTGGATATTTTGAATCTCCCTAATTGCATGATTCACAAGTTGTGATTTCCTCATAACTGTCTAGATTACTGCGCCTGATTGTTAGGATTGATATGAAGATATATTTGCCACTATCCACTGAAATATGGGTGTTAACACATTTAGAACGAAGGGATAATCTGACTGCGTAACGGACTCCGTGAATCAGAGAGCCTACCAAGTCGTATCCAGCGCGAGGCGAGAGTCTTTACAAAGGGCCTTTATTGTGGGGGTCAAAGAGGGACCTCAAGTCAAGTGCGGACTCGGAGATGGACCTGACAGTTGTGGATGTTAGAGAGGGACCTCGGATCGAGGTGGACTTGGAGAGAACCTGAGGCTTTCTCCTCGGACCCGTGATGGGCCATTCGGTGTGTGGAGTTTGTTTTCGCTTGAGACGCTCCTGATGCTGTGGCACGTGTCAAGATCTTGACGAGGGTCAAAATCTGACTACTACAATAGGGTTGGGCTTCACACCCCTTACACCAATCTTAATATCACAATCTCAAGAATTTTAACCGGACAATTTAATTTTAATCATTCAATACTAATAAGAGAAGTCTTGAGACCTATTTATAGGCTTTACAAAAGTCTATTTCTCAAAATATAACTGACGTGATACTAAATTTTCAAATAAAAGGAAACAACTAAATTCAAAATAAACTAAAATTAAAACAACTAAAACGAAAAGAGTGCAATAAGCCTTCTCCTAATGTAGACTTGCTCAACAGCGTGATGTCCTCATTATTTTTCCCGGGGAGGGAAAAACTCGACCCCATCGAGTATGGGCTGGGAAGTTGTTGATGGCCGTGATAATTCTCAAGTAGGTCAAGTCGAGCCATCAGAGATTCTTCTCAGTAATCAAAGAATTTTCTGATCACGTCTTCCTCTCCACTTAATCAGATAGCGTCATGTTTCTCCATCTCTAATAGAGACAATCTGATCATTCAAAATAGAATCTATATTTTTTGTTACATGAGACAATTTAGAAGATAATGGAGATAATGGGGGCTCTCAAAAAGAAGGTCGTGGGTAGGCTCATCCATGAGTGGATTAGATGGGGTATCAAGAGTACCTCTCTATGAAACCAAATTCTTGACATTAAAAGTGTAACTGATGTCAAAATCTGATGGTAAGTCCACCATAGAAGCATTTGTATCGATCCCCTTGAGGATTAAAAAAGGTTATAAGCTTTGCGCGTGCAATTTCTTCACGGTTCCCGAAGAATATCGCTCGGGTCTCAGGTGGACCAACACATAGTTACCAATATTAAATGTTCTTAATTTTCGGTAAGATGTGATGTGAATGCAGATACAAAGCCCGATATCCAATAAAATGGTATGGTATCGGTAATAAAAGAGGAAGGGGTGGCAGTCAGAGCATGCAAGGCCAGTAGGAGAAAAAGAGGGTGCAGTAGCAATAGGTGGTAGGGAAAGTGGAGTCGGCAGCAGAGCCAAAAAAGAGAGAGCGGGCTCCTTTCCTCAGTGTTTGATCAAGGACCTTCGCACTGATTAGGTTAGTTTTTTAGTTTTCTTGAATGCAGTAAGCGGGATGCTCGGGCTATCTAACCTTGGGTTTCAAGGACAAAACTTAATCTTCTTATCCGTATGTTCAAATTGACACATGTTAGATCGACCATAGATGACATCTTTATCGAACAACCAATGTCTACCTAGAATAATTTGATCCCCCGTTCATAGTAATCACATCACACCAGATCTTATCCTTGTAAAGATTAAAGTCTACCAGGACAAGACACCATTGGGGTCGTGGAGTTAATCCATGATACCTTGTACAGGTAGGGATAGGTACATCCTTTAATCTAATCTTTTCAGTCACCTTGGACGATACTATGTTGATACAACTTCTATTGTTCACAATCACCTTACAGTTCATATCTCCAATCTTGGTGAACGTGTAAAAGATTGAAATTCTTCTCCAATCCTTGACTTGTTCAGGTTGCGCTAAGTTGCACCTAACTACTTCTAAATGGGCTATGTCATAGCTAGAAGTTAGGTCAGTTAATGTTAAAGTCCTAATGCAGCCACTAAACTCATGGTTTGCGACAGAAGCTTCTAAGTCGTTCTGTTGGTGCACAACCACTTCTAGACCATCTTCTTTTCTTCTTCTATGAGAATTTCTACTAAAAGGGTCTTAGTTTGAATTGGGTACTGGTTTGCAAAGTGTCCATGCCCCTGACATCTATAACACAGGGTATGCGGTTGACCTTCATTGGTTCACTAGCAATCTTCTCAAAGATTGTCGGGTTTGTACTAAGCGGACCTGCTGGTTTGACACCTGAAGAACTGGAGGCTGGTGTGCTCTAGGCTGGGAAGGATTGGTTATAACTAGGTTTGCTAGCGATTGATGTCTTAGAGCTATTCCTAAAATCAGCTCGGTGAAAGAAAGATCCTCTAGTCTCATCTAGATTGGTAATCAGTTGGTATGCATGTTTTAAAGTCGTGATGCCTCGAAATATGAGCTCTTGACAGTAGTCGTCCCTAAGACCTGATCTAAACCTAAATAGGGTCTGTTCGGAAGACTCTAACTCGATAGCACTGCACTGATTCAAGTACTCATCAAATTTTGCAATGTAATTGGTGACCAACTTGTTTCCTTAAGTTAACCTATTCCATTTGTCCAATAATTATTGACGAAAGGAAAGTGAAACATATTTCAACCTAACTTTCTTTTTCATACCCTCTCAAGTCTCAATCGGATCATCCCTTCTAAATCGCATCATCCTTTCAAGGTTCTGCCAATATTGTCTGTCTTGTCCAGTTTGTTTAATAATCGCAAATTAGACTTTCCTAGACTCTGACATGTCGTTCCAACGAAAGTAGCAGTCCATAGCTAATGCTTAATCTATAAACGATTGAGGGTTTCCATCAAAGAATGAAGCATCTACTTATACACTCTTGACATATTCGGCGTTTGCGTCCTCAGTGTCGTAGTGTTGAGCTTGTCTATGCCGGGGTGACTTATTGTTAGCTCGGGACTCGTTCTCCTCCAAGGGGTAAGGAGTTCTCTTCGATTTGTTTCTAGCATATCAAGTTGTGTGGCTAATTCTCTGTAATTGACGTCAACCTAATCTCGACTCTTGTAGTCGTTGATCCTTCTGGCCCATCCTAGCAATGATCACATCAAGTTTATCTCAAATGCTAGAGTCCATGGGTGCAAAGTTTCTCCTATTGAAAAGGTTTTCCTACTTCTAGTTGGCATGCAAATTTGAGCTAGTCCTAAATGACATTTTTTCATATACTATTTTATTTTTTATTTTTTAATGCAAACAAATGATAAATGTTGGTGCAAAGTGCAAACCTAAGGGTAAGATGTATGCTAATGTGAGAGGAATCATAGATCAAATTAATGATGAATAATATTGAATTTGAAGCCACATTGATTAACATGTGACTAAGACAATGTACTATTGAGAATATGATTAAATTACATGTGCTAATACAATATGTTTTCAAATTAATTCAATTGATCACTGATTCAAATTAAGTTGCACAATTTACATCGATTTTTTATTTTCACTTAAGATCAGATCACACAATCTCACTTTTATGGGTAGTAGTCAATAGCTCTATTTTATGACAGATTTAGAAACTAGCTAACTAATTAAAGCGATAGAAATAACTAAATTCAAAAATTACCTGAGAGACAATCTAAATTCGAACCTGAATTTGAAGTTTGTCGACACGTAGCTCTGATCTCCAGGAGTCCAATGATTTGAGAATGGCTCGAATCGGACTCCGGATGGCCGAGAAATAACCCGAAAATCAAACCGGAACTGCTAGCGAGTCTGTCTGCAAAGCAGATCTGCTAGCTGGTCGAGTATACTGTACCAACCGGGTCAGCTCCTGTCAGTTTGGGTCTGAGCCGGCGGCTCACGTCGACTCAGTGTGCCGATGACGTCAGTTGACTCGGTGTCGGCTTGAGTCGGCAACGCAGTCTTGAGCCGGCTAAGGGTCGACTCTTATTGAGCTGATGTTATCATATTTAGCTCGACAAAGTCGTTATCGGCTTGGGTCTTTGAAAATGACTCGATTTTGAGCCGTTAGCTTCCATGTGGATTCCAGCAAGGTCTGGCGACGTCGGCGAGGTCAGACGAGAAAAATGAAGACAGTGACGAAGACAAAGGCGATGTTGGTGACAAAGTCGGCAACGATGCTGGATGTGCAGAGCTAGATATGCGAGGTTGGCCTGCAGTGTTGTCAGCGTGGTGGCGAAGGCAGAGGAAGGAGTCAGCGAGGTCTGATGCTCATCGGAGATCTAGGTGTGGGTATTGAGGATCTGCAAGGGAGATTGGCACGAGAGAAAATAGTGATGTGGCAATGAAGTGAAGTCCATGAGGTCTGGTCCTCGTCGAAGATCGAGGCGTGGTCGTCGAGGAGCTGTCAGGGAGATCAGAGTGAAGGAGAACGGCGATGTCTCCAACGGTTCAAGATGACAAGTTAACGTCGATGGCGCTGCCTTGATGGTGTGGCAAGCAAGAGGAAGGAAAAAGGGTGGGTGTCGGCGGCATTGGATCTGCAAGGGAGATCGGCGGGGGTTGCGACGGCAGGAGTTAACGAATTAGGGTTAGGATTTTGGGTAGATGAAGGAGAGGATGAACCGTAGCAATTGGGATTTTTGAGTTTTTTCCCTCTGATTTTTTCTTTTTCTTTTTTTTTCCTAAAAAATTAGAATCTAAACTTGGAAAGAAAAAGAAAGGGAAGATTTAGATCTAGGGTTTTGAATTTTTTTAATATATCTAGGGTTTTGAGGAAGGAGAGGTAGAGGAGAAAGGGATAAGAAAAATTAAAGGAGATTGAAAATAAAATGCTCTGATATCAAAATTGATGTAATATACTAGGGGGTCGCAATCACCTTCCATCCAACGAAAAGAGAAAACTAAGATTTGAGAAAAAGAAATAGGAATTTGCACAAAGTTGGGCTTTACGCCTCTTACATCAATCTCAAGATCACAATCTCAAAAATTTTAACTAGAAAATTTAATTTTAATCATTCAATATCAATAAGAGAAGTCGAGGCCTATTTATAGACTTTACAAAAGTCCAGTTCTCAGAATATAACCAATGTGTACTAAATTTTCAAACAAAAGAAAATAACTAACTTCAAAATAAACTAAAATCAAAAGAGTGTAGTACACCTTCTCCTTATGTAGACTTGCTCAACGGCGTGATGTCCTCATCAATCTCAGTGCAAACCTTTTTAGACTAGATGAAAGCTTAAAGCATATAGTAGGATGCTAAATTCATCCCATACATATGGGCCAAGACCTCAGAAAACAGGGCTTGCAGAAAACAAACCAGCTCCCACCCCTGAAAAGGAACATGTTAAGGATATGTTCAAATTATGATTACATATATCAAAGTACTAGTCTTTGGTACATGCAATGCTCGTGCAAAAGTTTTGCTTCAGTTTTAAATGTGGGCTCCACCTTGTGAATGCAACCAACACACACCCCTGGAGAAAGCACCACCAAGGCTTTTGGCGTTAAAAAGTAGAGATATTTGTCATTGTCAATTACTTGCTCACTTCTTCCGCTATTCTTCCCTCGCACACACACCCGCCATTGGTTCATAAAAAGTTTATGAAGATAAGACATTAGACATATAAAATAATTCATTAATTTAGGACACTCAATTCACTTGCAACTGCACATGCTCAAGGTGGCAAGAATATTCAACCCCTGGCTCATCTAAAAGATCATCTGGCTGGGCTGTTTATGTTGGGTCCTGAATGGATCAAGCTTAAGCTATTAGCTTACAGGCTATATAAGTTGGGCCAAACCTATCTTTTTATACGTATATTTCCAGCTGGATCCAATACTGAGCAAAACCAATCCTGAAGCCAAACCTTTTGTATATTGATACAAATCTTTCCAACTGTTGTATCGGTTTTGATGAACTGGTAAGTATGAACTGTAAATAAAACAGAAAAGCCCAAAACCTACCCTTCCAGCCATTCTTTACATTCTTTCTGCTTTCCCATATCAATTTCTCTGATACTATCAGTCATTGTTATATTCTATGATCTTGAATTATTACAATGATTGAGGAAAAGAAGGTAGCATTACGGATAGTGGAGCTCTACTATTAGTCATTCTTAATATTTGTTTAGAGCTCCTACTATTTCTTTAGCATTCCGAATAACAGACATTAGTCATTCTTAGTAAGCTCACTGTTTAGTTTTTATACGAGATTATTTAGGATGAACATTGCAGAAGCCAAAAGGTGGTGGTTGAGAGAAGCCCAAACATATGGCATCTCTCAAATACAGAAACACGTGGATTTACTTCTTCCAGTCTGTGGGTTCTCACTTTTTTCTCTCACTCGATGAGGCTTTCCAATGGAAATTCCGAATTTCCTCTCTATTTTTTCTCATATCCAACCCTTCCTTTTCACAGTCATTTGCATCTAAAGTTCCCTCCAGACAATCTGTTTCAAGTACAAATTATTTTAAACAAAGGTTGCAACCGGGTCTTCAACTTGGGACCTCCCATAACCCACCCACCCCGCAACTAATGAGCAACGCCTCACAGGCAGTACAGATCTATTTTGGTAAGCACATTTAACATTCAAAAGTGACAAGTACTTTGACCAACAGATAAATCATGTCTAGAGATGTGTTTTCAAATAAGCAGTTTATAAAAATAACTACTCCTCAACAGCAAAATTGATAGCAAACGCATTCTATATGTCAACCTGGAAATCAAAATCCCTGGCCATCCATGTCAAGTCTCCACCTAGCCACATGTCAACCTGAAATCAATCCCCGCACAACATGTGTCCACTCTACTCTCCAGTAAACCCACATTTCATTTCCCTCTCAATCCCTTATGACTTCTACAGGGGATTTCTATGTGAGTGCTTACACGTGAACTAGAACAGATCAGGCACAAGAGAATCAGAGTTCAGTTTTACCAAGTTATACCTACCTAGGACAATTTCAACTGAACAACGGCTTGGGATAGTCTGACTGCAGCATACACTACAAACAAGGTAGAGCTTAAGCAACACACCTGTGCATAGGAAGAAGTATATCCAACCCACCATAGTCACTGACTCATTTATGAATTAGCCCAAGAATATCAACTGCACACTTCTACAAATCATCATCATCTACGCTGTTTGGATATGAAGCATGAGTAGAAAAAGCTCAACAAAAGAATTGGCCAACTTTTAATGACTGGCCAAGATCCTCTATGAGTTGGCACCAAACTACTAGCAAAGACAATTGTTAGTTAATAGAGGGCCCTGCAGAAACACTCCGATGGCCAAATTCTGGGTAGTTTACGGTCTAAGCTCATGCAAGCAAGGAGAAGCTCCGAGAATTAGAGGACTGAATTCATCTAAGGCACATAAGAGACATAAAGAGACAAATGCAAACTTTCTACAGGTGGAAACAGTATGCGTGGCAGGACCAATCCAGAAGTTGCATCATTATATAATTAAAGTTAAATTAATCACAATCATATGTATTAGACATTAAATTCACTAAATATTGAAGGCAATTTCATATGGTGTGAAAACCATGAGAAGAACTTTCACATACCTCAGACATTATGATCCATGGAATAGCTCCAATCCCAAGAGAGAAAGAAATGACATAAGCCTGAGGAAATATAAGCAGCTGAAATGAACCTAAGTGCTATACAGAACAGTTAATATCCATTTTCCACAAACACTGACATACCACAAGTCCAACCAATGAGAGCACGCCAAGTATAAAGTAGAATTTAGAATCTTCTGTAATAACTCCCTGCATCCAACAGAAAGTGTAAAGAAAATGGCAAAGTGAAGAATACAGTCATGCCTATCCAGATCAATATTAAACAGCAATGGGACAAAATAAAAGTATCAGCCTGTCCGACTTAAAAAATTTCCAATATATATATATATATATATATATATATATATATATATATATATATATATATATATATATATATATATATATATATATGAGATGACCTTCAAATAAAATGCACTGGCAACAAGGAGAAGACTAGCAGTCATTCCAGCACTAGAAATCTGCATAAAGAAAGCACCCTCTTATTCTTAACTACTCATTTTAAGTGACGTGGATAGAGATGAAAACATTCCTCCTCTAAACTTACTATAAGGAAAAGTCGACGCCCACCTCTATCCAGCAACCATGTGGTAAATCCAGTAGCAATCACCTGCACATCATGTGCAATCATTGAGTGTAACCAAATAACCTATTAACACAAATTTACTCATGGGAGTACAAAATACTTATAAATATAAATCAAGAATCCAAGAAAATAACCTGAATAGCCCCTAGTCCACATGTAGCACCAGCACTTGACGAAATCCCTGTTCAAGATGCAAAAGTCTAACCATGAGAAGCCTTTCAATTTTTGGGCAAAGTATAAAATGCATGTGTGCAGGTGTTCAGACACACATGTTGATGCTATTGTTTTTCAGCTGTTTACATGGTGAAATCTTATCCCTATAATAAGTCTTCCCTCGAAGATATCAGATATGTATCAAGCTCACTTATGTATTCTTATCTCCAAAACCACATCTCAAAGATATCAAATCTCTCAAATGAAGATAGCATCCTTGTATGATATTTGACAGGGAAAGAATTCCTAATGTGCAGAAAATAAAAAGATTTGGAAAAAGAATGTCTGCATTTATTATTATTTGACCTGTTAAAACTTGCTACAATCCATCTTTCAGTACTCTATATTAAATGTGCTGCTTTAGTCATTGAATCCCTTCGGTACTTTACAGGATTTGACTGTAAGATAGCCAAGAGGAGTCTGTAATGGTAGTTATGAGGAGAGCAGAAAGGGGATATATGGTCATCAAACTTTCAAAATCCTCAACAAAATCTCAATTTGGTTCACATAGTTCTTTGATTTTTTAACAGAGAAAAAATAAAAGAAAAAAGAAAAACCATGTGGAGATAGAAATCTTACTTTCATACATGCATTCGTTATTTAAGCACTCAGCTCAACTTAACATCATAACATCTGAGTGATATTGTGAGTAAATTTCTCTGTATCTCATTAACCTCTTTCCATGCAGATTATGGTTTTTGACTTCTCAACTTCTCGTACGCACAAAAGGTGATCCTAAACAGCAATGCCAAAAGAGAACTTATGTCCAAAGTGGCACATGCACACCTCAAGTTCAATTGTATGAGACACTCCCTTGGTTGGTTGGATAGCATAATGCAAGATATAGGTCACAGTGTGTTGCTCAATATACGACTGTGGTACAAAGTACATTTAAGTTCTCCATTTTTCCATTTATTGTCTCAAATTCTCAGCAACTGACCTTTTTATCAGGGCCTGAAATCTCAGTAGTGGTAATGGTCTCGGTTTGCCTAGTTTGGTATCAGTATCGGAAGTTTCTGCAAATTAAGTAATTTGGATCGGAATTATAGGATTATTGGTATCAGCATCTTAAAAATTATTTTTATCACAAAAATAATAAAAATAAATAGGCCTTGTTTGGCATGCATTTTTTTAACAATTGATGAAAGATTAAATTAGTCTCGATTTAAAGTTGTATGATCTAATAGTTGCTAGAGCAGTAATTTCTAAATTGGTATGGTATTTGAATTATTAATCTAACTTACACGAATAACTGAGGAAGTTAAAGTTTTATGAAAATCAATTCTAAAGTTCCTTCTTATTATTGGACATGCCTAGGGAATTCTAATATCATCAAATAAGTTAAGAACTATAATAGACTATATCCATTTTAATAATTTAGTTGAACCCAAATTATGGGTCAAAAGCAATATTAAAAAATAGTTTGCAAAGTTAAAGAGCTTAACCTAATATGATATGATTTATTAAATCGAACTTGACCAAATATAATAAAGAGATTAATCCAACCAGTCACTTAGCACCATTTTAATTCTTCTCTAATTGATTAGATTTCTATTGAGGAATTAAAAATATATAATTTCAACTTTTGACAGTTACTTCACCTTCAAAATTTTTGACTATAAAGTGTGATGCTTTTGACATTATATGAAATAAGTCACAGTTTAAACTTTCAGTACCTCAACCTTCAAATCTGTGCCAATGTGAGTTGTTTCAGCTGGATTGGATAAGCATCCTCAAATTCGATATGATATCATATTGGTGACAACTGATCTTCAAATCTTGCTTTTATATATGTTTAGGCATTTCACCTCATGCGTGTAGAACTTGGTTATTGTGTGTCCGCTGGATTTCAGCTCGCCTCTATATTTCAACTTCGTGAGTTTCAGAACTTGGATCCGCTTATGTTTGAGTTCCAGTTTTGCATTGAGATTCTATATTCACCTCGTTGTGTTCCTCTGGTTAAGATTTTCTCTCCTCTAGTTGTGACTTGTGAGAAGGTGCTAGAGAGGCAAACTCTAAAATCTCGAGGTCTTAAATTAAGTAAGATCAAAACAGAGTATATGGAGTGTAAATTCAGTAAATAGGGAATCCGAGATTATGGAGGCAAACTCTAAAATCTCGAGGTTTTAGATTAAGTAGGACCAAAACAGAGTATATGAAGTGTAAATTTAGTAAACAGGGTATCCGAGATTACAGTATTGTGACACTAGATGGTCAAGAAATACTGATGAGCAATCGTTTTAAGTACTTGGGTTCTATTATCCAAAAGGATAAGGAGATCAATAGTGATGTCAACCATACGATCTAAGCTGGCTGGTTTAAATGGAGGAGCACAACAGGTCGTAATATTCCGTTATGGCTGAAGAAAAAGTTTTATCGGACTGCTATTAAGCCAGCTTTATTATATGACACAGAATGTTAGGCTATAAAGAGATATCATGTCCAGAAGATGAGTGTAGTAAAGATGTGCATGCTTCGTTGGATGTGTGGTAACAGGAGGAGAGATAAAGTGAGAAATAAAAATATTTGTACTAAAATAGGCGTAACATCTATAGAAGAGAAGATGAGAGAAAATGCCTACAATGGTTTGATCATATGCGACGTAGACCTACAGATGCGCCAGTCTGACGAGTAGAACGTATCAAATTAGGGCAAGTTAAAAAAGCACAGGGGAGACCAAAGAAAACATGAATGTAGATAATAGGACAAGATATAGAGGCTAAAGGTCTTAGTAAAGGCATATTGCTCGATAGGAATGAGTGGATAAAGCTGATCCATGTGCCCGATCCGGTGTAATTCTCTTTTGGTTCATGTAGCCTACCCCAAATACTTGGGACAAATGACTTAGTTGTTATTGTAGTTGTGAGAAGGTGCTAGAGAGAATTTCATAAGATGAAGTTTGAGATTCGGGGATAAATAGCGGCAAGGGTTACTTTTCATCATTCATCTTCACAGTTGGGGCAGGATGAGCATGAGACTTTATACGATCTCGTTTGCTGGGGAGGGTGGTTAGCGATTCTAACCATCTCAACTTTCCTTTATACGGGTTTGTTTGCGATAAGAGTTACTCTTTATCGTTCATCTTTACAGTTCAAAGAGAAGACGCGCACGAGACTTCGTGCGATCTCAACTGCTGGGAATGGCTAGCGATCTTAACCATCTCAATTTTCCCTAATGATCTCTTCTCTCACGTGGAGTTACTATGGATTATCCATGATAGCGAGTTATATTGAGCTTCGCGATAAGAAGTTCAATAGTTTCGCCGATGATCGAGTTTGTTAATATTTGACAGTGACCGGGTACTTGGTACTCATTCAGAGTTTGGATCTACAAGAGAATCGGCCGTCATATTTTCTTTTATCTTTGCTCTGATCAGTAAATTTAATCAATTTAATATCTATAAAAGGATTGACTTTGTTTCCATCAATAGATCCAGTTGATTCAGCTCTATGAGTTAATGATTTACAGGAGACCGGATGTTCTACATATGTTATATTCTCTTACAAGTAGTAGATCTGGCGAGTGGATGGTGCTTCTTTAAAGCGAGTCACAGAGCTATTCTTTAGTGTGTTAATGGTTATATGAGTGATTAAGTGTTATATTAGTGACTGAGTTCTCGTGTGAGAGAATTATTAGAGAGGTTGGATTTGATGTAATATTTTGTACCCCTTTATTGATTAATGAAATTACTTTTACAGTTCAAATATATATATGAGAAATGATCCTTTAGAGTCGGTTCTTAAACAAAGGGTTGTAAGAACTTTGCGGTGGAATCTGACTCCTAAGTTTGTGTTGATTTACACACATTAAATAGTATATGAATCAAAAATCAAATGATTTGAAAATTTCTTCCTCATGCATGCAAGTTGTTCTAATTTATTTCAACTGTCAAATTTGATATCATTTGATGCCTTGTAAGAAGTTTCCAAATCAGTTGATTATTCAATTCATATATCATTTAAAGTATGTTGATCAACATGAACGAAACGGATCATCCATAGAACATTCCACGACAAAGTTCTTATAACCCTTAGTTTAAGAATCAACTCTAAAGGATCATATATATATATATATATATATATATATATATATATATATATATATATATATATACACACACACACACACACACACACACACACACACATATATACACTTAAATAGTTTGACCCATTTCATTCATTACTAAAATGGAAGATCCAAAAACCATTCAACATAATCTAAACCATTAAAATCCCCAAAACAAAAAATCAAGTGTTAATGTGATCTTTAACTTGTGCATCAAGTGGCTTAAAAATGGATGGCTGAAAATAGAGAATTTGGTTGAGCTAAAATTTTGAAAATACAAATTGAAACTTCAACACTTGAGTCATGATCTAAAGACTTTTTTAAACCCAGTGAACTAAAATATCGGATATCGGGATCGTATCAAATGGAGATTTTTCATATCGGATATCGCGGATACGCACGCATATCGGACATTATATATAATGAAATATTGAGAACTAACAATTGGTTTAGTGTCATAGATATTATCTACCAAATAAAAAGATGTAATAGCATGTAAAGACGATAAAAAAAATAATGTACATTTGCACGTAGTCATGGGTCGTGCAATAAATAAGTTATTTCATGAAATTGAAAAATAAAAAATTAGAAGTTGTATAATTTACTTATCTGAAAATCAATGAACAAAAAAATAATAATCGGTGGCATTCGGGGGACCCCGTCGCGCTCGGGGGTGATCGTCGCACTCGTCGATTCAAAGGAAGCTTGTGGGGAGCTCGTCGCGCTCAGGGGAAGATCGTCGCGCTCATCGATTCAAGGGAAGCTCAGGGGAGCAAGGGAAGCTCATCACACTCGGGGAATGAAAGAGAGGCAAGCGTCGTTATCATCAATTCACGGAGGAAAAAAATTAAAGCACAAGTTTTATCGAGCCCTAACGATGCAACAACACTTATAAATCAGGTGACGAGTTGGGTTTCTGTTCAATGATGATGGGTTAAAAAAATGAACTCAATTAAAATAAATCCATATCGGTCGATTTTGTGTCGATTCATATCGGTCGATATTTCAAATATCGACCTTTTTTTGCTGCAAACGATATGGGTGAATGATTTTCCCCATATCATATCGACAGCAGGTAAAAAACGAGAAATCGACCGACTCGACGGATTTTTAAAACAGTGATTAAACCCCTTGGAAAATAATTCTTGTTGTGTTTAAAATATTCTAAACCACAAAACTCAACTCACTACTTCTTGTCGTCCAGTTTGTGGTTACTTAATGGATTGGTAAGAAAACTTAAAATACTCTAAATTATAGTTTTTAAGCATTTCAAACAATGTAGATCAACTTTATCGGAGTGGATTTTTGAAATGGATGTCCAATCATCTAATTAATTGGAAAGATTCAGTTCTAAATCCTCCCGAGTGTGTAAAGGACATGAGAGGTCAGTGTTCTATGGCGCACTTAAAACTCTATTCACCATTTCAAAATCCAAACCACTCAAACTAATCTTCATGTCTTAAATATTTAACACACCTATGTTTTAGGTAGTAAAGATCATAATGGACGGTTGAATCTTGAAATTATGGTGAAAATAGTGTTCTAGGTGTGTCATAGGAGGAAATTTCCTCCTATGGCCACTGATCTTCCTTAGATCATGTATCAAATGGTTAAAAATTTAACGTTTTTTCTACAATAAAACAAATGTAATCATTTGATACATGATCAAATGAACTTCAAATCATGTGATTTTTTACATATATACATTTTAGGACATGAAAATTATAATGTCTGGTCAATTGTGAAAGAGTGATAGGAAGATTGGAGTTCCAAAGTGCCATCTGAAAAAGTTCTCTTAGATGCCAAGGTGTGTGTGTGTGTGTATATATATATATATATAGAGAGAGAGAGAGAAAGAAAGAGACTTGTGTCATTCAGAAGGATTCGAGGCTGAATCCTTCCCATTCAAATGCAACCCTGGGACATTCGAGTATAAATCCATTTTGTTGAAGTTCATCTACATTATTTCAAGTAATCAAAAAATAAAAAATCATGTATTTTGAATACATTTTGCTCATCCATCACGTAGGCGCAAAATGGATGGCCTAATTTAGCATATTGCTTAGATTTATCTCTTTCAACAAACAAATTCTCGAACCGACCATTTCAGCATGATCTGAATACAAAAATCCTCACACACTAGTTTTTGTTAGATTTAAAATATTTTACACTATTAAAATAACCAACTCACTATTTCGTCTGTCCATTTTGCGCCTACTTGATGGATGGGCAAAAAGTATTCAAAATATATGATTTTGATTTTTAGTTACTTGAAATAATGTAGATCAACTGATCTTGCATTCGGATGTCGTAGGGTAATATTTGAAAGGGAAGGGTATGGCCTCGAATCTTTTCGGAATGACACAAGTCTCTCTCCTCTCTCTCTCTCTCTCTCTCTCTCTATATATATATATATATATATATATATATATATATATATATATATATAATATATATATATATATAGAGACTTGTACCCTTCCAAAGGATTTGAGGCTGAATCCTTCCTACTCAAATTCTAACATCCGACATTTGAATACAAGATCCACTCCGTTAAAGTTGATCTATATTATTTCAAATAGATATAAACTAAAAATCAAGTGTTTTGAATACTTTTTGCTCATGCATCAAGTAGGGAAAAAAACAGATGGCTTAAATAGTGAGTTGGTTAGTTTAAAGTGTAGAATATTTGAAACCTAACAAAAATTGGTTTGTAGGGGTTTTTAAATGTTTAGATCAAAATCAAATGGCCGGATCGAGATTTTACATGTCTAAAAACATAAATCTAACCAACTCACTACTTTCGGCCGTCCATTTTGCGTCGCTTAATGGATGGGCAAAAAAATATTCAAAACACTTGATTTTTAGTTTATAGATACTTGAAATAATATAAATCAACTTCAATAGAGTGGATCTTTTATTTGAACGTCGGAGGGTTGTATTTGAGTTGGAAAGATTCGGGCTAAAATCTTTTTGGAAGGACACAAGTCTCTCTCTCTCTCTCTCTCTCTCTCTCTCTATATATATATTATATATATATATATATATATATATATATGTATATATATATATATATGTATATATATATATATATATATATGAGAAAAATGTATATCAGCCTGCGGTGACGTGGCTCGATTTGTCACCTCACTGACTTGCGGCCCGCTTTTAGGGAGAAGTTAAATTACCAAATACCCCTTATGATAACTTTTCCTTATTGTTTATTATTATTTTTTTCCCTTTTATTTTGCCGCTCTTTATAGGATATAAATTACTTTTCGCCTTTATTCTTTACCTCTTTTTGTAAGATCTAGTTTCTCCTTTTCAGCCTGGGATAAATTTTTTTTGAAAATATAAAATCTTTTCAGATCAATGTTTTCAGCCTGCGATAAAATTCTACTTTATAGTTTATTTTTTTTATATATAATGTAGTCAGAGTCTTTGGTCGCATTGTACATTTAAACTGCGACCTTAGTCAAAGACTTTGGTCGCAGTGTACATGGTTAAATGCGACCAAGGTCGCAGTGTTGTTATTGATAAAGATGGCCAGCAACTGCAATTTAAGGTTGCATTACATGGACTGCGACTTTGGTCGCAGTACGTTAAGTAAGTGTTTTCCTTTAGATTAAGATGCATAGCGACCAAGGTCGACACTGCTGTTTTGGTTTAAGACTGCCGCCAGCAACTGCGACCTTAAAGTTGTCTGTTGTCTGATGCGACTTGGAGTCACTCCGTGAGACGCGACCTGTCATAAAGATTTTATGAGATCTTTTTAACGTCAAGTCTACGTTGACGAACCCGCACCATTCGTTGTTTCCCGAAGCTGTTGTCCACGCGTCGGCTCTTCATTGAGACCATTAAGGCCGACGGTTCTGATTATGAACCATTAATTATGGTTATTATGGGCTGGCTATAAATAGGCTCACACTCTCCCTTTAACAGCCCATAATTAGACTGTTTTCATTTGAGAGCAATTGCTCTGAGAATTTCCGCCTTCTTCAGAGTCTCTAACAGGGCCTGCCTCCATGGATGAAGATGACCCTATGAACGAAGATGACCCAGAGCTTGATTGTCCTTTTTCAGGTTCGCTGGGCCTCTGGGAGTATATTTTGGCCGGTGAACTTGATCGATGTTCGTCCACAAGGGAAGAAGTCATGGTCCTCGACGTCCACAGTTTTTTATACACGGGGACCTCATAACACCACTGCTCTTATTCAACAAGGGCTCTTTTGTTGTTTAATCTTCTTTGTACTGCTATATTGTAACACTCAATCTTATTGTATAAGAGATCATTTTTTGTATCATTTTCACATGCCTGGAGATAAATGCCTGGACATAAATAAAAAGCATATTTGTTTTTTAATAAACTACGACCTTTTGGTCGCAGTCATGCATTGCAAACAAAACAACTTGGATCAGAGACGACACTGCGACCAAGGTCGCATAAGACTATCAGTGCAAACAGAAAGAACTGCGACCAGGGCGACATTGCGACCAAAAACTGCGACTAAGCAACTGCTGCGGTGACGTGTCACCTCGTCGCAGTGTTGTTGTTGATTAAGACTAAAGACCAGCAACTGCGACCAAGATTGCAGATTATTTTTTTAAGACTGCGGTCATCAACTGCGACCAAGGTCGCAGTGTTGTTGTTGATTATTTATAAAGACCACCAACTGCGACCAAGGTCGCAGTGATGTACTGTTTTGGAGTAAGAGTAAAGACCAGCAACTGCGACCAAGGTCGCTGTGTATTTTATTAAGACTAAACACCAACAACTGCGATCAAGGTCGCATTTTATTTTATTAAGACTACGGTCAGAAACTGCGACCAAGGCAGCATGTTGTTGTTGATTAAGACTAAAATCCAGCAACTGCGACCAAGGTCGCAGTGTATTTATTAAGTCTGCGTCCATGGTCGCAGTATTTCAACCAATACATAGTAGTAAAAAATGTAATTCACACAATTAACTTTAGAAAACAGATTTATATATATTTAAAAAGAAAACAAAATACAATTTTTTAACTTCTAATCGTCGTCATCACCATCGTAATCAGATTCGTCGTCAAGAGTCATGCTTTCGTCTTCTGTCTCTTCCTCCTCTTCAGGTACAGTCTCATCGTCGCTTTCTTCCTCTTCATGTTTGTGTTTTGGTTCATCAATGAACTCCCAGAAAGGGTCGTCTGTATCAAGCTCAGATTCTGACCCGTAGCGAGACATTGTTTCAGAACTAAACATAAAATCATCATTTGATGATTGGCTTCTTTCCGGTGAAGACGGTGGTGATGGTGAAGACATTGTTTGAATGTATTGGCTTCTTTCCGGTGAAGACGATGGTATGTTTTTAATCCTTTGCTCATGACCCTTTATATATTTTTAATCCCGGAATTCCAAAAGGTTTAAGCTCTCGGACCACGTGAATATCTCTCAAATATATTTTCAATCTTTTCCCAAAAATTGTATACTTCCTAGGTGACTGTTCAGTTATCCAAAACAGTTTAAAAGTTAATACACTATAAGGCATGAGAAAGAAGATTGCGAATTTGGTCGCAGTACCGAAGGAGGTCGCATTGCTATACGATAGCATTTTTTGTCTGGTATTCTTTATTCTGTATTAAGTCTGCGACAATGGAATGTTTTTTTACTTTTCAATGCTAGAAGTCGCAGTCGTCATTTAAAAGGGGTATTTTTGTCATTTTGATTCACGATTGTTTAGGCGAGATTTTTTGATTTTTTTGGCGCCCACACTCTGCGACCGATGTGTGGCTTATATTCAGCCACGTCCCGCAGGCTGAGAAACTCTCTCAGCCTGCAGGCTGAGGTACAGTAAGCCCTATATATATATATATATATTATATATATATATATATATATATATATATATATATGGAAAATGTTCTTAGTAGGTCTCCTTAAATTACAATATAAGGAGATGGCTTAAAACTCCAACATCCCAATTTTTTTCACGATCTGACCGCACATTATCATATTCTTATTATAAGATGTACGCATATAAAAAATCACGTGATTTGAAGTTTGTTTACTCTATTTTCTTTGGGTTCAAACAGTAACGGTTTTTAAACAGTAGAACAAAATGGAACAATTAGATCAATGAGTAAATGAACTTCAAATCACGTAATTTTTTATATACGTACATCTTATAACATGAATATGATAATATGTGATCGGATCGTGAAAAAAAAAATCAAGATGTTGAGTTTTAACCTCTCCTTAGATTGTAATTTAAGGAGACCTACTAGAAGTACTTGACCCATATATATATATATATATATATATATATATATATATATATATATATATATATATATATATATATATATATTCTCTACCTACCTAATCTTTTCATGTTGTCCTCTGCACCATTAGTTTAGACGTTTGCTCATACACATCAGTGGGTGACAATGTGTCAATGTTTTAGAATGTGTACAGGGAACGACAAAGCCAGTTTTCCCTTGCACATTATGCTCATAAATGTTTGCATGTGTCCTGACACTTGCTCAAAGTGAATTTTTGTTTTTATGTTATTTAATTGGTTTTTTATACAGTTGGATAATCACATCCTAAAGGTCAAAGACAAGTAAATAACAGCAGTTCAACTTTTGACTAACAAAATGCAACCCATAACCGAATCCATTTATCTTATTAAAATACTATTATTGAATTGTTAATGCACTCTCAAAATTAAAACTAACAATTGCTAAACAAAGAGCAACAGAAGCAATTCGATTTTAGCAGAGCAAAGCAACAAGAGGGAACCAAGAGTCGCAGGCACAAACAAGGGCCAACTCCCCTCCCCTCCCTCCCTTTCCTCACTTATGGTTAAAATCATATTAGGAAAATTACCGTGATATATCATACTAGAAATTTGGACACATAAAATGTAGTAATGTACTGAATTTCCTCCCTTAAAGGGAAGGGGATGGGATGTCCCCCTTTACCCTCAAAAAGGTGTATCAATTTAAACTTGGAATAATAGTTATTATTATTAACATAATAATCAAAAGGTGTATTAAGTTAACTAATATATTATCCACTCCCCATTTCAAAAGCATAATACCTAATATTGGATAGAGAATAATTAAATCAATAAAACATGAAGGATTGGGTAGATATATCCTACTACTTGTAATATTTATTGATGATAGCAATCATATTTAGGTAATGGGTAAAAACTTCTAATCAATAATATATATAATTTTATTTTACTAATCATCAAACATTACTATATACTACAACAAGCCTTAGTTTAAGGAGCCATTGTGACATATTTAATGACGTTGAAGTATAACCGTCCTTGTTTTGGCATTTGGTGTGTTGCAGTTCTTCACCCAAGAACATTGAGAAGGAAAGACAACTGCAATTTGACAGATGTCACAGATCCAAGGTGAAGATAGGAAGATAAATTGGAATGGATATGTTTTTCGTTTTTCTTTTTGTTCTGGAGTTGTGTGTACGTGGCAATTCAGTAAATAATGTATAATAAATGAATAAAATTGCATCAAGCATTACCAAGGAGTAATACCACAAGAATCAAAAAAAGGGTTTTGAAGTACGCTTACCAGCAGCCTTAAAGATATTGTTGGCATAAAACAGGATACCATTAATTCCACTTAGCTGCTGCAATACAAGGAGACCAATTCCAATCTGTCGAATAAGAGGCCACCACATATAAGCAGTTGAATAAGATGTTGATAGTACTATAGCAAAATTAGAAGCTATCTAGATTCTCGACCCCATGGCAGAGACAGTACCATAAGGGGAAGTTTATATCTTCTCTGCTTGAGATCCGAAAATCGAATTGTAGTCCTCCTGGTACCTGATGCCACTGATCTCTGCAAAGCAAAAACTGGATACCAAATCAAAGTATACAAAGATGTATTTCCAGATATGCATTGTGAGTGGGGATGAGGGAGGGAGGGATAAGAACGATTTTCCCTCAATACTGCCAATGCAATGCATCTCAATGCATCAATCATGTTCTCCATATCTCAAGTGCTTCAAAAAAAAATGATCAAGAAGTTCTGCAGCTTTATTGCATGTGAATGAGAAGCTTCCAAATGAAAACTCTTAAAGCAGTAAAATAAATGTTCAACGAATTTAAGGATTTCACGTATGTACGCTTTTCAAATCAGAAGGGTCCAACTATTGAGCATGACACAAGATCGAGAAACCCTTGAAAGTATTAGCCAGGCTTTAAAAAAAAGCGGAGGTAGATTCTACCAATGCAGAATTGATGATGGGTCAAATAAATTGAATATCAACTGCATATCCTAATTTTTGGATATATACTGCTTCAAATTAAGAAGTTCCTAAGCTTTACATAATATCTGAGAAATATATAAAGAGAATAATTTTTAATCAACAACGTGATGTAGGATTCAAATTAGTTGTTTCATTCATGGGTTATAAGGCAAGTAAATAACAGCCTAAGGACTAAAGCAAAATTACAGTTTATGTGGCCTACCATTAAGAAACATTTACATGTGTATGCAAGCTTTTGCAATCAAAATGATAGAGGACAGCAGTAGGATGAGAAAGCTCCACAAAAGAATTGATAAAAATCCCATGTACCGGCTGAAGGCAACATTCTACGAGCTAGTGTGGTTTCCTGGTTAAAGGAATTTGAACAATAGAGGACTACAAAAGAAAACCTAGGAAGGTCAGTCGCTGAGTATCTGATCATGCAGCACACAACTATTGAGCAGGCCTCCAAATCCCTAGAGTAGAAATAGGTATAAATAAATAAATAAAAAGGGTCACTATGAGAGATCACATTCGCCTTTCAATCGCAATATTAGCCAAATAGGCAAAGAGAAGCACCCCCCCCCCCCAAAACCACCCCCCAGCCCCCCCCAAAAAAAAAGAACATATACACGTGTAAGGTTTTATTATTTGAAGTGCATGAGAAAGTTCGTTGCCATCTACCAAAACACGAAAGGCTTTCTGTTTCAAGTTCCTAACTACCAAACCACCATGGTCCATGGTGTCTACTTAGACCTACGGACCATAAAGTTATAGGGATAGAAATGAGATTATCTGGAAGCTTGTAAATCATGCATCAGATGATATACGCTACACGACATTTGAGTTTATGGAAATGCATACCATCAGAATAGAAAATCCACAACTAGAAATGTTCTAGAACATTTCAATTATTCTGAAACAAAAAGGAACATATCTGTAAATGTTTAACCTCCGCTTCAATTTGCCACAAAATGAATAGCTTTATATGTTTCTATATCTCCATCACAAAATAAACAGCTATATATGTTTTTGAAATTTCTGTTCCCGTCTACTTTGTTCATCATTTGATATCAAACATCTTGCTTCAGGGTTGCAGATTTTTTATTTGCATCACTAAGTGGCAGCAAAACAAAAGGCCGATTTTAGACGATTTTGGTTATTTGTGCACATGTAGCAAGTAGCGGACAAGTAGACAACCAAAAGTAGCAAGTTGTTTGGATCTATGATTTTGGATATACATAGTTAAAAACCCAAACTTTGGATAATGATGTAAACACTTTAAAAACTTGTGCACAAATTCCTGTTAAATGATTAGATCTTGGCCCACAAAATTTTTTTTATCCTGCCATAACTCCTTGAATCAATTTATTCATAAGATCCTGAAACTATATTCTGATGATTTCATACAGTCTTAGGAGCATAAGTGCTAATCATGTTAATAATTATTTTACCTACACAAGTTTTTTTAGTACCAACCTATCTCTTATGGTTTTGACTTGTGCATCGCTCTATTCTAGTACCCTACTTACAAGGATATTTCAATGACATTTCTATGCAAGGGCGGGAAGCCAGAAATTTCATTCAGGAGGGGCACAATATTTGTCAGTTCTCATTAACAAATAAGTATAGTTTAGAACTTAGTCTAATGAATGCATAATGAGAGAGTTATCATAATTCAAATTTATCCTTGAACTAATTATACATCTTAACATAAAAACTATAATAGAAAAATATAATATTAAGCAATCATATGTAACAAAAAGTATTGTCACAAAAAATATACTAGGGAAAGAAGACACTTTAAAGTAACACGGACTTTATAACTTTTCAGGAATTAATACAGTATTTAATTAATGTATTTAATTAATATTCAATTCCAAACTAAAAACAATAATAAGAGCAAAACAACAAATGAAATTATTCTTTCGCTCTTATCGCTCTCTTAAATTAAAGAGCATCTTTTATTGACGGGAAACATTTTATTTTATTGCATATTGATATGAGATAGTTAAGGGCTGGACAGTTCTTGAAGAAAGAACATGGCTTTGAACATTTCATTGTTATTTAATTGTTGAAGAAAAATAAAGGAGATCATGTTGGAATAGTTCTTTTTCTGTGGTCTATGAGGATATATGATATCTATTATTACCACTGAAGGCGAGCAACTACTTCCTGTGTTAACTGATATTGCTGCTCATTTTTTAAGAATCTACTCTCACTAACGAACATGCTACTAAGTGCCAAAGACATGGGGTGCATAATACAACACAGAGTGTGAAGATAAGTAGATCTTTTCACTGCTTAAGAATTATTGTACAACTCTGCTGATCCTGCGGAGAGAAAAGCCTGGAGAAACAAACTGCACTACTCAAAGCCAGGTCAGGCACACCTTCAGTTTTATGACATGTTAGAAATCGGATAGTGTCTCATGCATTTCTCCCATGTCTGCCCAGCACCCCCCAAAAAAAAAAAAAACCAAAAAACAACCCAAAACCTTGCCTTATCTCCTGGCTCTGCCCCTTCTTCCTATGTTCCTGTTTTCCTGCATATCAACTATCAAAGCTCATCCTTTGTAATATCACTCTAGATTTCCCACTTATTAATCACTGTTTCTATCAACTTCATCACTGTCTATGTTAATATTACAATATTACAAGTGGCTACTTCAATTCTATTATGAAAGACTAGCTTCTTAGGCGACACTCTCCTAATGCCCAAGAACCCTACCCATTTTACACCACATCTATAGACAAATATAGCATGCAGCTTCAAAATGCCTGGCCCTTATTTGGCTCTGCCCTTGCCTATATGTTCCTGTTTTCCTGCATATCAATTATCAAAGCTAATCCCTTGTAAAATATCACTCTGAATTCCCCACTTATTAATCACAGTTTCTATCAACTTCATCACTGGCTATGTTAGTTCCAATATTCCAAGTGGTTAATTCAACTCTATTATGAAGGACTAGCTTCTTAACCCACACTCTCCTAATACCCATGAACCCTGCCTTTTACACCACATCCATAGACAAGAATGTATGTCCTAACATACCCTTGCCCAATTGCTATTGCATTAAAAAGGTATAAATGCTATACATTGCTAATTGAAGCAAAAAAAAACATAGGTAGCTAATTTTGTCTTTGTTAACTATTGTGTTTCACGCAATTATCAAGCGTAGGCCGTGTAATTGTCCCATGATGCATGAATCTTGAATCGTGTCACTCGATAAAAATATTGCTTCTCGTCCACGAATAGAATGCTTAGAGTGTATTGTAATTAATGTAGTAAAAAAAACTCATAAGCAATCACTAAAACCTCTTTAGGTTGAATCCGCCTCGGGGTTGCGTAAAGCTGTAGTACAAGGCCCAGGCCGCTTTAATAGGCTTGAAGCCTCACCTTGTCCCACTTCAGTCCCGCTTCAACCTGTTTTGGAGTGGGCCAAGGCGGAAAAAAACTACGCTATGCATATTGCATGTGCTTCATTTCACGCAACCCAAATTGATTAAATCCAACTTTGATTTCACTTTATTCCTCCACTTCCTAGCTCTACCAGCAACTAAATTTTGATAAATGTTCTTGTGGCAACAAAGTATTCTAGAAGTCTTCAAAGCATCACTAATTAGTTAATATTTTTTGGTGTAGAATTCTAAATCATCAATTTATTATGTCTTAATTCTTTATATTATGTCCATTTCTTGGTTCCTTTATTGGTGTTCATTGTTTTCATATTTTAAAATTTATTCAGATCGATTCGTTGTTTTAATAAGAGGCTTGAGTGTGTTTATTGCATATCTAAGTAGCACGCACACTCCTATGATCAAGCCATGTCCATGTTGAACACATGTGAGAGACCAATACTTCTTTGTCATTCGGACAAGTCAAGGAGGAGACATGGCAATGGGTGGATTTGCTGATCAATATGGCTGCAGCATTACCTCCCAATGAACAAGGTGTGTGGATGGCACAATAGGGTCCATAATATTATTTAAATTTCTAACACTCTTTGGCCACTTCTAGAACAGTTCTCAAACACTTTTAGGATACATTTTTTCTGTTTCTTAAACACTTGGTTCTACTAATTGCACATTGAGATATGTATTTATTATGCTCATATGTCAAAAGGAAATTAAAATAGTAACTTGTGTACAGTAATGATTAAGTTAGGATATTTCTCAAAATAAAAAATGAGATAAATTAAGCTATGATATAGACAGACGAAGAGTCAATGCCTGTGTCCAACTCAAAGTCATAAAAATGTACAAACATTACAACCCCTACAATTTATATCTTATCTAATAGTTATTAGAATTCAGAAACAGTTGTCTTTGCACATTTGCATGTGTGCATGTGAGTCTCTCTCTCTCTCTCTCTCTCTCTCTCTCTCTCTCTCTCTCTCTCTCTCTCTCTCTCTCTCTCTCTCTCTCTCTGTGTGTGTGTGTGTGTGTGTGTGTGTGTGTGTTTGTATTCTTTTGGAAGAATAAATATGCATTTGTCTACTCTTTCCTAGTACAAACACATATGCACATAAATATGTTCTGATATTGTCGTGTCCCCTTGTCCTACTTTTAAGGAATTTCCATGTCGTTGTGTCCATGTGATGTCGATGCTCTTTAGTTGCATAATCGATTCAAATTCAGCATACATTCACGCAAACAAACACACACACACACACATGCGCGCACCCCAGTACACAATTAATGAAAATCTACATGGCTTAAACCACTTGAACGGGGAATTTGGCAAGTTAAAATCCCTCAGCTACTCAAGCACTAATCAACATGCTCTTCAAAACAATCCAATTTGTAGGTTCCTGATGCATAAGAAAAAATCTTCTATAATGTTTATAGCGTCTAGGTTATTCACTTGTTAGAACACTAGATATTTTAAGTGTCATCAGTGCCAAATTTCAACAACAGTGTTTGTGACAGAGAAAGAGTAGCATGTTTGTGTTTTTTTTTGGATGTTAATGGATATCCGCACCTTGATTTCATTCACTTCAACGCTGATATCAGTATCGAATCCCCTCAAAACTTGCAAGGAAGCTTCAAAATCTTCCATCATTCCCATTTTTGCCTGAATAATTGGAGATGAGTTATTAGAGATCTGTAAAATTGGAATTTTTCATTCTTGTTAAAGGGACAGTCACTTCATAAACCTCACCAGCCACCTTGGGGATTCTGGGATGAAAAATAAACCTGGTATCAGGACTGTGCATGGCAGGACTCCTACAGAAACATGGCAGGGTTACAAAATTGCATTTAGTGGTCCTCAATAATGAAACTTGCCAATTCAATTGGATGATAACTAAAGATATATAGTCATAACCAAGTCTAAGAAGGCATGAAAATCACCAAAATGCATAATTTTCAGATATACAGATTTCCTGCCCTTACTTTATACAGCCAATTCCACAACTAAAATTATGGAAAAAAAATTACAAACAAAATGGTATGTCAATGGTATATGATCAAATCTGAAAGCTTAAATCAAGCAAAGAAAAGGATGTTCATGTCTCACTAGCTTAAAACAAATTGATGTACCTAGATATTGACTTGCTAACCACAATGAATTGACAGTGAAAAAAGAGGAAGAAGAAACACTATAAAATCATGGAATTCAAATCATGCTTGTGAGAGTTCTGTAATTTTACCCATTACAGCCAACAGCCTCCAAGGAAGAAACATGCCAAAAATATAAGCCAGCATTATGCCAATAGTTACAGAGAGCTACAACAAAAGGTCACAAGTCAGTCAAACAATAGTGAATCCAAATTTTAGTAAAAGATTGAGAAACAATGAGAAGCATAAACTAACCTGATTCACTGAACCGAGGCCTCCTCTCATGTTCTGTGGCGCTATCTCTGCGATATATACAGGTACCTGAACAGTTAAAATACACAAAAAATTTAACACAGGTCAGAAACCTAGAAAGGCATTGTTGCCAGCAGAAGAAATTTAACCAAACATACCGTGTATGAGATCACCCCAACTCCAAATCCTTCCAGCAACCGACCCATGTACAAGAACGATGAGTCCTTCACAAGAAATGTCGTGGAATTTTACCATTTTCAGTACAATTTAAGAAACAAAGTTGAATCTAGATACAGTTGGAGATGGTACAGGACCATCAGTACAATTATATAATTGGACTTAAATGTTGCACGCCAACTGTTTGATATTTTGCTCCAGAAAAAAAATTACACACCTTTGCAAAAGAAATTGCAAGCCACCCAATTATATTTGGAATAGATGCGATCATCAACGACTGCAAGAAGACCATACTCATCCATTCAATAATTCATTCATTCATCATTAATCATTTTTTAAAAAAAAAGTTTTTTTTTTACCCCTTTTCGACCAATGTACTCTGCAATCTGGCCACTGGCAATGGCACCAACCATGGCGCCCACGTTGGAGAGCGATCCAAATATCGAGAACTACAACAACCCAACAAAAATCCAAAATCCAAACTCAAATCCAAATCCAATTGAACAGGCAAGCAAGAGGGTGAGTCTCAGACCTCGGAGATAGAGAGACCAAGGTCTTTGATGATGGCTTCCTGAGTGGGGGACGAGTATCCCCAGTGAAGCCAAACTGGATGGGGCCGAGGGCGACGATGAGGGTACAGAGCACGACGGAGACGGAGGAGTCCCTTATGACGGAGCCCGACGAGGATTTGTCCATGAGGCTGGACTGCCTCGACCCCATCCCCATGCGGTACCAGCTGCCGGTGTGGAGGAAGGGCTTCCGCAGCCCGCCGTCCTCGCCGCCGCTCTCATCGCCTCTGAAACTCATCCCTTCTTGTTCCTCGCTTCTGCTTAGATCTGAATCTGATTTGTTGATGTTGTTGTTATTGTTTGTTTATTTGATTGTGTGGGTGCTGAGGTTCTGGCCTTTGGAGAGCCAGCAGAGAAGAGGAGTAGATGAGAAACTTGAGAGGAAATCACGGCATGAGGAGGAACGAGCAAAAATGGAGGTGAAGATTGTCGTGATGTGGCGAAACTGGGGCCCCAACTGGGGCTGTTGCCTTGTATTTTTATGACAAGCCGTGAGCTGTGTGTGAACCTGGGATCCCGTCGGCATCTAGTAATGTACACGTGCCCGTAATTTTACATTTAAGACCTGTTTATTTGCAGAAATTTTAAAGAAAATCCAACTGTAGCATAGGCCTCAAAAAATAACTTTGCAGGCGTTTTAATGAAGAGTGCTTGATTGACTCAAAAAATAAAAAAAAAAAGAGAGAAGGAATCATCTCTACATGCATACACGGTATTTTCTCTATTTTTGATTTTGAAACCAACAAAAAAGTGATGTTGTTACAGTAGACTTAGGGCCGTTTGTTTCGCGTAAAACTCCGTAATTCGTAAATGGCTTACTACCCAGTTACAACTACGGCGTTTGTTTGGACCGTAATTCGTAAAAGGCTTACGTAACTCAACTAACACTCACTTGCAACCCAGTTACCACTCACTTACAGCCCAGTTACAGTTAATTTTATGGCCATACAAATTTATATTATTTTTTATATTAATATTAAATTTTTTTAATATTGAATTTTTTTTAATATTTATCTGCAGTATTAAAACTTTTAATATCACCAAATAGTTAATTTTGTGATCAATTTTTTCACTTGCGACTTATACACTACGACAACCAAACACCGTAAAGTACAATACACTTTCCCACTTTACAATTTTATATTACCAACCAAACACCGTAAAATTTACATACATGTAACTCATTTACAATTGTAAAAGACTTTACCAATTACAACTACGAATTACGGCCAGTTACGACAACCAATCAGACCCTAAGTCACGTGGAGTTTTCACCCCCAAACATATCCTTAGAAAAAAATAAGAGGAAAGTACTTTTACTATATTAATTGTTATCAAAAGAAAAATATTATAAAAGCTTCTAATATGTTAACATATAATCACGTTCAAAATTTTGAACGGAAACTCGTTAGTTATTTTATTTATAAGAAATATTTTCCTATGTGCTAGTATTGGTTTGAATACGTGTAAAGTTGGTGTGAAATCATGAGAATGATATGATTCGCACACATGAAGCTTGTGTTATGTATAAATATCTCCTTCTTTACTAGGGTAACTTTTTACATCAGTTACCTCTCAACTTTAATAATTCGACCCAGTATATGAAAATGTAAAAATTAACCCAAAAATAAATATAACAAATAAAGAATACTTCCTTAGAAATATAGCGAGCATAGAGGTGGCGATAAGTTTAATAGATAAGAAAATAATTTTTCTATTGTTTAACATATTATTTTGATAGAAAACAAAAATGAAATATACTTAATTTTAATAGCGTTTGTAAATTACAGGTTCCTAACAAATTTATATTTTTGATATTAGTCCCCAACAAATTGTTATTTGGATATTATTTCCTAACAATATAAGACTCATTTGTTAAAAATCCCTAACAAATTGTTACTTGATATTAGTCTCTAACAATACGAGACACACTTGTTAAGAGTCCTTATAGCTAATAATATAAGACCCACTTGTTAATAGTCCCTAATAAAATTAAATATAAGTTTTAAAATACAACTTTCAAATAAATTTTATATTTTAATATTAGTTTCTAGATTATTTCAAAATAATAATTTCTCACTCGTTTAGCTTGAGTGATCATCCATACACAAGACTTGAAAGGTTGTGCTCTTAGATTGAGTGACATCCATAGAAAACAAAGACCAGATGTTGATAGAAGGGTATTTTTTATTCTAGTACTTAGTCTTAGTCACTTTTAATAGAATATTATTAGCATTTGAAATAATTTTTAGCCGTAGGGACTATTAATAAGTTAATCTCATATTGGCAGGGACTATTAGGAACTCTTCACATATTGTCTCATATTGTTAGAGAAGGGACTAATATTAAAATTTAAAATTTGTCAGGACTTATATCTTAAAAGCGCTTTTTAATAAGTTGTTCTCTGATTATTTTTTTAAACTAAATAAGTTCGGAGTGGTTGGCTGCTGAAATCGGACTGCAAGTGGTTGAAAATGTCACTCTTCTTGCAATAACAAAGAAGATATCATACAATTAATGGCTACTTGTGCTAAACATCAATGAAATTTTCTATGACGAAAAATTCTCTCTCTATCGTGTTTGAGTAAAACACGACTCTCTACAAAAAACAATACGACCGGATTTTCCCACGTGTCATTCATATTTGTTTCTTTCATCGCAAACTGTACATAATGTGCGTGCAAAGAACAACGTGGATTGTGTGAGGAAAGAATGAAAAATGAGAGGTTAACAACGGAGACAACAATCAAGAAAAAATGAATGGATCATAAGAAGCAAACCAAACCCCTGCACTAATCATTGTCTTTTTATTAAAATTATCAACTGTTACCTAGTCTCTCCAAGTCCCTTTCGAAGTCTATGACTCTCTTAATTACCTCGGCCCAAGTAATTATCTTTGTCCTTGAGAAAAATCTCCAACTTAATCATTAATCGCTGTGATTTAGAGCAAGATGCCAATAAAATTTCTTTCTCTCGGACACGCCCCACATTGTACTTTCAAGTAGGCTATGGCTTGAAATAATAACTATTCATATCTCTCTCTCTCTCTCTCACAGTAAGGGGACCAATTCAATCGAGGACCGCAACAATTTATTTTCTGGCTCGTGCAGAAAATATATGCGGAGCAAATTAAATGAAACGTGACAGAAAGATCGATGAAGAGGTGGCCTGCAAATTTTTTGTCTTCTTCCTTTCTTTTAGCATCTTTTTTAATTGAAATTGACACGCGGTAGGATTTGCCACCGTCAATGACAAAACAAAGAAGGGGCGTGGGCTCAATATTGGGCCAGCCATTGATAGCTGTGGCCAGTGGAACAGAGGGATCAGCGCAGCGGCTGAGATATCCAGGCTATTGGTAGCTTCGGCTAGGGGAAGAACCCGCCTACCCACAGGCCCGTCCCGGGTCATCCGAGCCTAGTCCTATCCCCGGGCCGCCCCCATACATGAGGTGTGCCTGGGTCTGAGAAAGCCGTCGCCGCCTCCCGAACCCGGGCCGTGCCACGACAAAACCACCCAACAACTATTTTTTATAGCCATTGGGTGGTTTTCTTTTTTCTTTTCTTTTCTTTTCTTTTTTTTTTTTTTTTTTTTTTGGGGGGGGAGGTGGTGGTGGTTTGCCAAAAAAAAAATTTCAAAATAACCCAATGGGTATAATTGTCCAAGATTCTTTTTGCAAAATTCATTTTGTATTTGTGTTTGTATCAATTTATACTTCATTTTTAATTTATATATGTCATTTGTATTTGTATCAATTTATACTTTATTTTTAATTTATATACTTCATTTGTATTTAGATTAAAAATGTATTGACATGATCAAGGATATGTGCAATGGAGTAGTGACAAATGTCAGAACTTGTAGAGGCACAACAAATGATTTTTCTATCACTATTGGATTGCATCATGGATCTGCATTGAGTCCAATCTTATTTGTCATAGTGATGGATGAGCTTACTAGAGCTATTCAGAATGAGATACCATAGTGTATGTTATTTGCTGATGATATTGTCCTAATCGATGACACAAGAGTTGGAGCAAATGCCAGCTCGAAGTTATGGAGGCAAACTCCAGAATATCGAGGTTTTAGGTTAAGTAGGGCCAAACACAGAGCATATGGAGTGTAAATTCAGCAAACATGGAATCCGAGATTACAGTATTGTGAGACTATATGGACAAGAAATACCGATGAACAGTCATTTTAAGTACTTGAGTTTTATTATCCAAAAGCATGAGGAGATCGATAGTGCTGTTAACCATAGGATCCAAGCCGGCTGGTTGAAATGGAGGAGCGCAACAGGAGTTTTATGTGATCCTAACATTTCGTTATGGCTGAAAGGAAAGTTTTATCGGACTGCTATTAGGCCAGCTTTGTTATATGGCACAGAATATTGGGCTATAAAGAGATATCATACCCAGAAGATGAGTGTAGCAGAGATGCACATGTTTCGTTGGATGTATGACAACATGAGGAGAGATGAAGTAAGAAATGAGGATATTCGTACTAATATGGTGTAGCCTCTATAGAAGAGAATATGAGAGAAAACTGCGTACGATGGTTTGGTCATGTGCGGCGTAAACCTACAGATGCGTCAGTCCAGCGAATAGAGCGTATCAATTTAGGGCAAGTTAAAAGAGCGCAGGGGAGACCGAAGAAAACTTAGATGAAGGAAATACGACAAGATATGAAGGCTAAAGGTCTTTGTGAAGGCATATTGCTTGATAGGAATGAGTGGAGAAAGCTGATCCATGTACCCGATCCGTCGTAATTCTCTTTTGGTTCATATAGCCTACCCCAAATAGTTGGGACAAATGGCTTAGTTGTCGTTGTATACTTCATTTGTATTTGTATCAATTTATTCAAATCATTGAATTGTTAATAAAAAAATTTTACATTTGTATTTCACAACCAACTTGTAGCAATTTTGTCAAATTTTGTGGTTTTTTAAGATTTTAATCATTTTTTTAAATATACTTTTCAAAGGCATTTTTTTGGATCTTTTTTTAAAAAAATATTAGATTGGGCCGGCCGGGTCTGGCCCGATCTAGCGCGGCGAGTCAGCGGGTCGTGCCCAAATCCAGTACCCAAAAAGGAGATCGGGCACAGGGCAGACTGGGCCGCCCGATTTTTGCGGGCGGGTCCAGGCCTGACCCGAGCCGGTTCTTGACCTGCCAGACTAGGCTGGGCGGGGACAAACCCGGCCCGTTTCGTACCCCTACTTTTGGCCCCGGATCCTCCCATTTTGGTTATGGTGGGAGTCAGGCTAGTTCACCCCAGCATTTCTCTTTTCCTATTTATTTTTTCTTCTTTTATTATTATTTTACTTTGTTTAAGAATGCCATAATTAATGGAACGTGCAAATGGGCCGCTTGTGCAAGGTTTTCATTCTGGTATCTAGCGGGTAATTTGAGAAATTAAAATCAGCCCATCAAATTTCAACTGTATTTTTTATTTCGATTCACATCCTATGTTTAAAGTCTAATGATTTTGTTTTCAAAAATCTTCATAAAGCAATACGTAGCATGTTCTGTAAGGTAAACTAGTGTGATAGACAACAAGAACCATTTCAATGTTAGGACTTGATGATTTATCATTTGAGTTTAGTAGCGTTATAGATGATACAAGAACAATAAAAGTAGTTGTTGTCCAACTCATCTGAAATTAATTATTCAATTATGCATCGCGCGTGTGTGTGTGTGTGTCACGCTTTGACAGGTTAAAGGTACTAATATGGGCTCGGTTCTAGCCATGGGTTTTCCACCAAAAAAAGACTGGACTCCCACCCCTGGTGGGCCGGCCCTCAAGCCCATTAGTTGTCTGTATAATGATGATTCACATGTGTCTGTGTCCGAGTCATGGAGACATTTAGTTTTTCAAATGGGCTGGACAAAGATAAGCCTTAAGCCCATGCACACAACAAGGGTGACTTTAAGATGGACTGACGTTGGGCTTACAAGATTTTGAATCCCATTCAAACTCGGCCTGACAATGGTCCGATTATAGGGCCTGTCGGGCTATAATAAGAGGCCCCTAAAATGGAAAAGGGCCCATTTTCTTAAGGCTGAACAAAAGTAAGAGATGTAGTTGCACAATCAAAGAATCAAGTGGAGATGACTTTTTGCATGCAACGGCTGAGAGATTATTATCTCCTAGTTCTCCCCACCCGAGAAATTGGTCAACCTCTTGCTCTTTGGTGGAAGTGGACCATAGAAAACTAACAGTTTTTACTTTTTCCAAAATCTTGCTTGTCCCTTCCCTACATCGAGCGATAGCTCTCTGGGCTAAGTTTGAGGTTAAAATGTAAAGTTCTTCATCGATCTGCCCCAATTAAAAGGGAGAGAGAGAGGAGAGAGAGAGAGATCCAGGGAGGCAGTGGACCACATCAGCTGCAGTCACACATCCTGGTGTGGTCCAATCCATGAGTCGTTATTACTCATCAACAAATTTAGCTCAAAAGATGCAACCTCTCGAGGAGACACATGTCACGTCACAAAAGACTCCCACATTAAACATATTCCCATGCACGCTTTATTTTTATTTTTGTTTATTTTTTTCTTTAACAAAGCACGAAACACAGAGAAGAAATATAGTTGCCCATTTTCAGCTGGCCACGTGGCTTCGTACTGTTGGTGGAGAAACCAGTGTACGTGTCTGGAGTCAGCTCACGTGATCCACAAGACACTGTAGGAGGCAAGAAAGAGGGGGAGAGAGAGGATCTCAGGGATCCAGAAGAGACAGCGAGATGGAAAGAGGGATCGTTTGAACGAACGAATCGAAGGGACGAACTCTACTTGCTTGCTTATTATTATTATTATTATCAGTTTTTTAGTCTTTTACGGATTACAATTTTTCACTTTTTCGGGTCTGCTGCTGGCTCGGAGTTCGCTCACTAGATTGGATCCTTTTTACCTCTCTCTTTCTCTCTCTAGCTCTAGAGAGAGAGAAGAGATGAAGGGAGCATCTTTTTGGAAAACCAATCTCTCTCTCTCTCTCTGAACTGTGTCGGATCACCTTTTTGACGACGATCTCCTTCGTCAAATCCCCTGCCGACCCCAAAACACACAGCACCGTAAATAACATGATCGATCAAATGGGTCACACTCACACTGCTGTCAAGAGGATGTGTGACGCGTGTGCGTAATTTGGTGTTAGCAAACACAGGGAGACTCTGATCACTTTTTCTATGAGCCCTCTCCTTTTATCTGGGAAGCAAACAAGCAAACAATTGTAGCAGTGACCAGCATCAGCATCAGTGTTAGTAACAGTGTCGGCGAGATGAATGATTAGGCGCAACACAGTGACAAATCTGATACTACTATTTTGAGCTGAAAACAAACCTGATACTGAATTTGTTTTTGGTGTAGATAGCTCAGCTGCGTGATATCAATTACATGATATGATATCATAGCATCCAAACTTTGTTTGGTGTGAGTGACTAAAAAGAAGGGATCCCTTTCATCTCCTTCAACAGCAAGAAGATTGACCGGTCCTTGGACCGATATCCATCTCACTCGGCCTTCTCTCTAATCATTTCCCATGCCATGCCATTGTAATTACTACAACTGCTGCTTATTATTATTACCTACCTTTTTCTTTTTTCTTTTTCTTTTTCTTTATCTTTTTTTTTCCCCTTCTCCGTCCTTTTTTCGTTATTGGTTACAGCTCCCCACGCACGTAGACCGTCGTCACGCGCGAGACGAGATGGTGTCACGTGCAAGTGAGTCTGGAAGAATCACAGGTGATGATGATGGAGAAGTATGATCCGTGTGATGATAGGATGTCTCGTAAGTGTGACACGTACGTACTGAATCCAGTGATTGGCCTAGTCGAGGGGAAGGAGAGAGATTTTAGAGAGAGAAAGGGAGGCATATGATATGATGGGGTTCGATTCAACTTGCAAATTCCAATGAGATGTTGAGAGACTGGTCTTGGTTGCGGGTCTGCTGCAGGTTGATGGGGCCGGCCTCAGCCTGGCTGCAGGCATCTTGGGTCGGGCTGTGAGAGCCTCGTGATCGGAGAATGGCAGTCGATGTGTTTTGAGATGTTTTTTTTTTTAACTCCTAAATTTTTGAGAGGAGCATGAAAGACTGTTCCCAGGATCACGTGGCCTCTTTTGACTGTCCCCTCCTCTCTGTTGACCAGGCATTGTTTGCTGTGCTGTGCCTCTCTCTGTCTCTCTCTAAACTGAGTAACACATTCCCATGTCATGATACATCATCCATCCATCCATCACCATCCATTCATCCCATCCATATCTTCTTGTTCAGTATAAAAATCTTTATGTACATGGGAGACAGCCAATCGGCACTGTTGTATAACAACCAGTGCACCAAAGAGAGAGTGAGTGATCAAAAGTCCATTCACCAACTTGGTTTGCACTGCCTTGCATTGCTTTGCCAATATCGAGGAAGCAGACGAACAGCTAGAGAGAGAGAGAGAGAGAGAGAGTGTGTGTGTGTGATTGATTGATCGGCCTTGTTTTGTGTTCGGTTAATGTGCACGAAGCCCAAGCCAGCCACCGACTGATGAGAGAGAGAGAGAGAGAGAGAGAGAGAGAGAGAGAGAGAGGGTGTGGGGACAGTTGTACTGAAACGAGATGAGATCAGAGTGATCAGTACCGAAACTAGCCCCCACTGAATCTCACTGCACTGCAGCAACCCATTGATTCACATCTCTGCATCGCTAGCCCTCTTCATTACACGACGCAAAATTGTACCTCCGCTGACTGGTCTTTTCTCCTCTCCCAATACATACTACCAGTCTTTTATCATGATCACTTCATTTTCATTACTTTAGAACTTTTATTCACCATTTAAATTTGTTTATTTATCAGTTTTGATCTAACTCTGCATGAAACAGACAAACCCCTCGATCGATCCTCCCACTTCCCTAAGCTCTTGGGCCTCTTTCAATAAATCTATTAACCCTAAGCTGTCTGTCCCTTTGTTTGCTACGCCAAATACCCAGACACTCTCTCATATAAAAACACTCAACCCACACACGGACACCTATTATACACACTCGTGTACTCTCTCTCTCTCTCTCTCTCTCTCTCTCTGTGTGACTGTTTTTTAGTTTTGCAGTTTGTAAGTTGTTGTTTGTTCATCATCCCCTAAGCTTAGTATCTAGCTCTCCTCTCTACTTCCCCATCCCAATGCACGGTACTAGTACTGCGTGCTAGCCTCGCTGCCCTTCACCTCTCTTTTCTCTCTTTTTAAAAAGGATTCAACTCCTCAACTCTCCACCGCGCTCCTATATCACTCTCTCTTCACATTCCCTTCATATTCACACTTTGAGATCTTGAGTTAGTGAGATCGATCACAAGCATGCTGCAGCGTTGCAGCAGCAACAGCACCCCATTCTCCATCCTCTTCCCCTCCTCATCTATGGAGGAAGCTGCAGCAGCTGCAAACTACTCCTCAGTGGTCGACTGCACCCTCTCGCTCGGCACGCCCTCTACTCGCCACAGCACTGCTGCTTCAGCGTCGGTCCAGCGCTCATCTTGCAGCAGTACCACCACCCCTAGCTTCTGCTGGGACATCATCACTCAGTCGTCCAAAACCCAGCAGACATCATCATCATCATCTAACTTGGGAGGATCGGACCCTCTTCTTCTCGCTCGCCGCTGCGCCAACTGCGACACCACTTCCACTCCCTCTGGCGGAACGGACCCAGAGGACCAAAGGTATAAATGGCTTCTCCTCCTCCTCCTCCTCTTCTTCTTCTTATATTTTTTCAAAATCATCATGAAATAAGTTAAGTGTGTTTTAATAGTAATTATTTGTGTGGTATAGTCACTGTGCAACGCCTGTGGGATCCGGTACAAGAAGGAGGAGAGGCGAGCAGCAGCGTCCCCTGCGGCAAACTTGAATGAATACCAGAGACAGCAGCAGTATCCATGGGGTTGTTATGGGACATCACCGTCCAAGACTGGCACAACGTCGTCGTCGTGGTGCCAAAGCGACGAGGACATGACCGATCAGGTGCCCTACCTCTCTTGGCGACTCAACGTCGTTCCTCCCCAGTTCCCTGTCACCGATCGTCCAAGCCTATTCCAATATCAGTAGTAAACTATATTAGTAATGTTTATCAACATTAATGTAATGCAATGCTGCCCTTGTTTGTTAGCTACCTCTTTGTAACTGCTGTTAGTTTGCTTAATTTTTACTAGTACTCTTCTGATTGGTTCTCCAGTCCAGAAGTAAACAGAGGCATCAGATGATATGCTCTGATGATGTATTGACGATGATGATAGTTTTGTTTTGTCAGCGAAGCTACTTTTTCCCCTATAAAGAATCTCTCTAGCTTCTGTTGTGTCAAATGTTTTCTTAATATGACTTTTTTATGAGTACAGAATTAAAATCATAATCTTTTAATAGCATTTCAACGATTAGAGAGGACCTCAATCATCATCATACAATAATCACATAGATGAGGCATGGGATTGTCCAAAGCACTGAGCAGTGAGAGACTGATAGTAAGCATAATAGATACTAGTATTGACTATTGTGACACGGACATCAAATGAGATGGGGACCGAGTGAGTCCAATCTAAAGATCCAATCCAATCAGACGAGAGCGCGTACGATCGTACTTGGTGAGGGTCCGGCCTTGCCATGGTCGCTTTCAATGGTCATCACATACACCCACAGGGGACAATCTCAGATCATCTCAAGGACTCAAGAGACTTGTGTTGCATGTTGTATATATATTTGTGATAATTTAATGTTGTATTGTTTTTGGTCTCACCCGCTCACTGTAAAGATTCCGAATCGACTCACTGCGCTTTTTTTTTCCAGCTCTATTATTCTTTGGAGATGAAAAAGGTTGTTGGATATTGAAAGTTAATTATAATGGAGCAACTTTCAGGCTTGAAAAATTGAAATTCCACAACTCACATGCTATGTGATGTGTGTGTGTGTATATATATATATTATTATTTTGTAACATATTTTATATCAATCACCCAAAAAATACCTAAAGTTTTTGTTTGTTCAAATTGGGTATTGAAGTTCTATTGCCACGACACTTTGTTTTATTATTCATCAGTTGAAACATTCTAGAAAATAGGGGGAAAAGAGTGAATGCTTGTTTTGCTTACACGGATGGAGATACAAAAAAAGGAGAGCAAAGCGTCCAAAATAAGAAAAGAGAGAAAAGAAAGGCCTCTAATTACAAAAAAGGAGCTTCTACGAGGGAGAACGAATTCATGCTAATTGATGCGCATATTGTCATGATAAGCATTCATGTAACGCTAGTCACATTCATTTCTTTTGAGCTCAAAATCTTTTGTAATTAGCCAGTAAGCTGCGAATAAGCGACGAAAACAGCACGGAGAGAAGAAAAACTATAGGCTACGGATTCTTCTTTATATATATAAGGCAAGGTTATAATACACTATGTGTAACTTAGTTACGCATAGTGATTTCCACCACAAAAATATAGTTAATTAAATAGGTTAGTAACACTTTGTGAGGATCACACACTCTAATTTTTGTTTGCATCCGTTCTTGTAAAATTGTGTGGGGCAAAATTGATTTGCAGGGGTTTTTAAATAATGAGTTTGTTAGTTTAACAGTATAGAACAATTAAAACTTAACAAAATTGGTTTGTAAGGGTTTTAAATGTTTAGATCATAATGAAATAGCCTGATCGAGAATTTGTATGTCTAAAGACATAAATCTAACCAACTCACTAGTTTCGGCTGTCCATTTTGCGTCGCTTGATGGATGGGCAAAACGTATCCAAAACACTTGACTTTTGTTTTATAAATACTTGAAATAATATAAATTAACTTCATCGATTTGGATATTGTATTCGAATTTCGGAGGGTTATATTTGAGCTAGAAGGATTGGGGTTCAAATCCTTTTGGAAGGACATAAGTCTATCTCTATACACACACTGGGGTACATACGGAAAGATTTGAGCCCAAATCCTTCCCACTCAAACTCAATCACTAACATTTAAATACAAAATCACTCTGTAGAAATTGATCTACATTGTTTAAAGTAACTAAAAATAAAAAATCAAGTGTTTTGAATACTTTTTGCTCATCCATCAAGTAGGCTCAAAATGAACGGCCGAAATAATGAGTTGGCTAGTTTAACGGTGTATAATATTTCAAACCTAACAAAAATTAGTTTGTGGCCTTTTTTAAATGTTTAGATCATGATCAAATGTTCAAATCGAGAATTTGTATGTCTAAAGTCCCAGATCTAAGTAAAATACTATTTTCGGGCGTTCGTTTTGCGCCTACTTGATGGATGGGAAAAAAGTATTCAAAACACTTGATTCTGATTTTTAGTCACTTTAAACAATATAGATCAATTTCAACAGAATAAATTTTGTATTTGAATATCGTGAGATTGAGTTTGAGTGGGAAGGATTTGGCTCGAATTCTTCCGCATGTATCCAAGTCTATCCCACTCTATATATATAGATACTTTTTCCCCGTGCATCAGGTAGGGAAAAAACGGACGTCCTAAATAATGAGTTGGTTAGTTTAACGGTGTAGAACATTTATAACAAAAATTGGTTTGTAGGGGTTTTTAAAGGTTTATATCATAATCAAATGGCCAGGATCGAGAATTTATTTGTCTAAAAACATAGATCTAACCAACTCACTACTTTCGCCTGTCTATTTTGTGTCGCTTGATTGATGGGCAAAAAGTATTCAAAACATATGATTCTTTATTTTTAGTTACTTTAAATATATAAATCAACTTCAACAGAGTAGATCTTGTATTTGAATGTCAGATGTTAGTATTTGAGTGGGAAGGATTCGGGCTCAAATTCTTCCAGAACTATACAAGTCTCTCTCTCCCCTCCACCCGAGAGAGAGAGAGAGAGAGAGAGAGAGAGAGAGAGAGAGAGAGAGAGAGAGAGAGGACTTGTGTCCTTCTATAATGATTTGAGGCCGAATCCTTTCCACTCAAATATCAGCATCTGACATTTGAATACAAGATCTACTCCGTTGAAATTGATCTATATTATTTCAAATATTTATAAACAAAAAATCAAGTGTTTTGAATACTTTTGGCTCATGCATCAAGTAGGAGAAAAACGGACGGCCTAAATAGTAAGTTAGTTAGTTTTACAGTGTAAAACATTTAAACCTAACAAAATTTGATTTGTAGAGGTTTATAAACGTTTAGATCATAATCAAATGGCCGGAGCGATAATTTGTATGTATAAAGACATAGTTCTAACCAACTCATTACTTTCGGCCGTCTATTTTTCGCCGCTTGATGGATGGGCAAAAAGTATTCAAAATACTTGATTTTTGATTTATAGATACTTGAAACAATATAGATCAACTTCAACGGAGTGAATCTTATATTCGAATGTCGGAGGCTTGTATTTGAGTTGAAGGATTCAGGCTCAAATCCTGTTGGAAGGACACAAGTATATATATATATATATATATATATATATATATATATATATATATATATATATTATATATATATATATATATATATGGGGAATCTGTACCTCAGCCTGCGGGCTGAGAGAGTTTCTCAGCCTGCGGGACGTGGCTGAATATAGGCCACACATCGGTCGCAGAGTGTGGGCGCCACAAAAAATCAAAAAATCCCGCCTAAACAATCGTGAATCAAAAGGACAAAAATACCCCTTTTAAATGACGACTGCGACTTCTAGCATTCAAAAGTAAAAAACATTCCATGGTCGCAGACTTAATACAGAATAAAGAATACAAGACAAAAAATGCTATCGCATAGCAATGCGACCTCCTTCGTACTACTGCGACCAAATTCGCAATCTTCTTTCTCATGCCTTCTGTAAAAGAAGTAATTAATATTATATCTACCGTGATACAACACCAGTCTAGAAAAAAAGATATGCACTAATGTTAATCTCGAGAAAGGAAAGATGTGCACCATACGTAATCTAAAGATATAGCCAAACAATTCTATAAAAAAGTTAATTTGTACTTCGGATTCTCCAGCAATAAGTCTTCAATTAAATATTTAATTTTTTTTACCACTTCCTACCATACTCAACCCTCACCTGTAACAATTATTATTACTATTCATGTTCTTCCACAATATTCACCTTTATATAAAGCTTGTAACTAATATATTACCTCATACCTAAAAAACTATAATTTTGCTCTTCCTTTTCAATTTGATTTCAAAAACTTCCAAAAAAAAATTCATTCTTGAATCATGTCTTCCCCATCTTCTTCCTCTGAACACTCAGAATTCAACTTCAATCAATCCCCCACCGGTCCTTTGTCTTTAGGATATTCTAGTGAATCTGATACCAGTCTGGACTTCACTCCTTTGACTATCTCACTACATCAAATAATGTATTAACTGATCCTCCTATTCATGATGATAATGAATTTTTCATGTGGGTTAGTGAAGAAGACATTATTCCTCTGCCACTTGACGGAGACATGCTTGATGAAAGCATGTCCTCTGATGCTGTACGCTCGCTTCCTAGCAACGGGTCAGACGAAGAGCTTGATAGAGACGATCCATTCTGGGAGTTCATCGGTGAAACAAAAAAACCTCAAAACCAGCAAGATGATGAGGAAATAAGTGATGAAGAGGAAGAGCAGAAGAATGAAGACGATGAATCTGCTTATGATGGTGATAATGACGAGGATTAGGATTTCCTGATCTTCTGATATTCAATTATTTTTGTCTTCTTTTAAAAGCTTTTAATTCTATTTTTTTTGTAAGGTCTCTTTCTCAATATATTAACTTATAAGCTCTTTTAATTACATATCCAAACTGCGACTGCTGCTCTTAAACACTGCGACCATAGTCGCAATCCTACTACGGATGCAATTTATGGTCGCAGTTAATCATTTATCAGTTCCCAATGCGACTTTGGTCGCAATAATGTACTGTTTTGGAGTTCAAAGTAATTTAAAGTTATAGTGTATTAACTTTTAAACTGTTTTGGATAACTGAACAGTCACTTAGGAAGTATACAATTTTTGGAAAAGATAGAAAATATATTTGAGGGATATTCACGTGGTCCGAGAGCTTAAACCTTTTGGAATTCCGGGATTAAAAATATATAAAGGGTCATGAGCAAAGGATTAAAAACATACCATCCTCTTCACCGGAAAGAAGCCAATACATTCAAACAATGTCTTCACCATCACCACCGTCTTCACCGGAAAGAAGCCAATCATCAAATGATGATTTTATGTTTAGTTCTGAAACAATGTCTCGCTATGGGTCAGAATCTGAGCTTGATACAGACGACCCTTTCTGGGAGTTCATTGATGAACCAAAACACAAACATGAAGAGGAAGAAAGCGACGATGAGACTGTACCTGAAGAGGAGGAAGAGACAGAA
>JAVJIF010012672.1:100000-108191 GCA_038442645.1 Agave tequilana
TGTATAGGAAAAAAGTATTCAAAAGACTTGATTTTTGGTTTTAGAGATATTTGAAATCATATAGATCAATTTCAACGGAGTGGATCTTGTATTCGAATGCCGAGGGTTGAATTTGAGTAGGAAGGATTCGACCTCAAATTCTTTTGAAAGGACACAAGGATCTCTGTGTGTGTGTGTGTGTGTGTGTGTGTAACACCCCGTTCCCGGAATACGTACTTAGTTGCGTATTCAGATTTCTCGATCGTATTTTTTTGATTTACTTCCCGTATTTATTTTGTATTATGCATGTTTACATAATCGTTTTGTCTTGGATTTGGATTCGTGGATTCGGAGTCAACCTTAGTTTGAACCGAAGGCCCGATCCCAGAGTATTGCTCGGTTTGGACATTCTGGTAATCCGATTTGACCGATTTCAGTTTTAAATATCATTTTCCAATATTCTAGATTTTCTATGATTTTCTGGAATTTTCCTCAATTAAGTTGAAAATCTTCAAAACCGGTGTCGGCCAGTTTCGTTGACCGATTCCCGGATTTTAATTTACAAACAGTTTGGAAATTACCAAAAGTGCCTTTAGGCATTATTTCTTAAAATCATATTTTCTATCTAAATACTTTTTCTGGGATTTATCAGATTTTATCAAAACCCGGCCAATCCGGCGTATACCGAGATTGACGGTTGACCTTATGATTTTTATCTTGAAAAGGAGATTGAATTTCTAAAAACCGATTTCACCAAAAATCATTTTATAATATTTATGATTTTTGAGAATTTTGGAAAGCTTTCCGATTACTTCATTTTTGGGCTTTTCCGGTGTTTTCCAGATACCGAGGAGATTGTCCCATATATTCCACTTTGTCTTTTCCCATTTTCTCTCTCCTTCACCAAACGCGGATCTCACCAACCTAGGATTCCGCATTTATTGTGAAGATCCTCCCCATTCCGCATTTAATGCACTTCAGATCAATCCCATCAATTATCATGACTTCCTCTCTCCTCTGTTAAAAAAAACGCAGCTTTTGGCTTCCCTAAACGCGGCTTTAATTCCCGCGTTTAGTTCATTTGGCTTAAAACGCAGGTTGTGTGCTGCGTTTTGAGATGGGAAACGCAAGCCCCCTTTGACTCTTTTGCCTTGAATGATGTGCACATTATTAAGATTCATTCCTTTTACCTTTTTCTCTCTCTTCATTTAATTCTTTCCTTACAAGTTGTCATTTCCAAGACACCCATTCCTTTCTCTTCTCCACAATCGGCCATGTGGCCAAGAGACATCAAATCCCCCTCAATTTTGCAAAACACCCTTCCCTTTATTTATTTACATCACTTCACAATTCAAATCCTATAATACCCCTCTCCTTCTTTCTTTCTTCATTTTACTTCTCCTTCTTCTTCCTCCTTGCTTCCTGCAGCCTCCAACAGAGAAGCCACCAAGAGAGAGCTCCTTCTCTTGCTTACCCAACCTTCATCTTCTCCATAACTTCTTCACCAAGTGCACCACCTTCAACCTCTCTCCATCACTTTGTGAGACCGGCCACTACTTGGGATTTTGGCCGCGTTCTTCTCCGTTGACAAACTTGGAACCGGCCACTCCTTTTGGATTGGGGCCGTGTTTCTTCTCCGGCGGCAAGACTAAGGGTCGGTGCCCTCCTTTTGGATTGGACCGAACTTCCCTTCGTTGGACGCGGCAAAGATCTTGTTAGGCGAGTAATCTCGCTATCCGCTTGCCTTCATATTTTATTGACTATGCGAGTGTTCTCGCTTGATTTTTCCTATTTCGGCGAGTGCTTTTCCTCGCCAAGAACTTGTATTTTTATCAACAAACGATAACTCTTAAAAGCTGTTACTGCTCACGTGTCCCCCAGTATTAGTCGACTTGCCCAAACCATAAGCCGACTAAACCCTTGAAACGCAGCCTGGTTATTCTGGAACGCACCTTATTAGTCGACTAATCCTTTGTGCCAGTCGACTAACCTTTTCCTGGAACGCGTCCTTTTCCTGAAACGCTGCCTACTCTTTCATCCCTTATTGACTAACTTTTTCTTGTGAGACGCGGGCTTGTGAAACGCGGATTCATGAGACGCGGGCTTGTGGAACGCCACTTCCCTGAGACGCGCCACTTCCCTGAGACGCGCCGTTTCTCTGAAACGCAGCTTTCCCAAACGCAGCCTAGCTAGTCGACTTGTCTCTTTGTTATAGTCGACTAACTCCTTGCTTAGTCGACTACCCATGAATCCATAGTCGACTATCTTTAGCTAACTGCCGTGATTGATCACTTCCTTGAATATGGACTTTATCCTCGGGACTTGTATTATTTGTTATGATATTTTCATGACTTGTCACCTGCCTAATATCACCATCCTGTCATGCTATCACTCAACACCCAGCATGATCTACTTGACTTGTGATTATCATGTTTACGGGAATCTTGCCTTGTTATTGTGTATGGAACTAAGTGCCACACAGAGCAAAGTGCCACACCATACTCGGTGGGGGCCACCTCTTGAATCTGTGGGGGCCACCTCTAGAATCCATCCCCTCAGAACAAAGTGCCACATGGAACAAAGTGCCACACCATACTCGGTGGGGCCACCTCTTGAATCTGTAGGGCTATTCCTGTTATGACCTGTTATTCCCGTAATTTGATAAATATTGATAAGCTACAACTTGCACGGGGAATGGGAGGAAGTGATGGATGCCGGAATGATACCTTGCTTATAGTAATGGAATAAAATACTGACGATTCGTGTTAATGGGACTTTGGGCCACAGAAGATGCGTGTTAGGGGACTTTGGGCCTCCAAGCTGGTCCCAGGTGTATGGGAACTACTATAAGAAGTGCCATCAGTTCTCCATCTGCTTCCGTTAACAACCCTCGGCTTGCTTATATATGGATGTATGTGTGTTGGGATGTACACCAGGACACATACCTAGATATATGAGTCAGACGAGTAATAATAACATAAGACTCCTGTCATACCTGTTATGATGCTTGTTATGATTCCTGTTATGCCTGTTATGATTCTTGTTATGGCACCTGTTTTGGACTCCTGTTATGATGCCTGTTATGATTCCGGTTACGACTCCCGTTATGTACTCTTGTTATGTATTCCTGTTATGACTACCTTGTGACTCTGATTCTATACGCTTGGATTACGGTAACATGAGATAAAGGTATATATATGAGGGTTTCTTGTTTGTTATTCCTTCGATGTACTAGTCTCATGAGACCGTGACTTAAGCGTATACAATCAGATTTGCTCGTTCTTGGCTTTATTCAGTCTTACTGCTATACATGTACTTACCCTTGCTCGCCACCTGGCATTTGTATCACACTCGCCTGGGGAGTTTCCATCTGACTCCCCTGGATTCTCATGTCCAGGTTTTTGAGCTTGGAGCATGTGGATCCTTCCTGTTGCTGATCAGAGTGGCGCAGCGGTAGCGTGGATCTCCAGCCTACCGTCTAGAGCCACGTCCTTCCAGGCCCCCTTGTGTGCCTCTCGAGTTTTCCTTTTGTAAACTCGTGAGTGCCTTTATACTATTCATTCTTGTATACTTCCTTGTAATCTCGCATTGCGCATGTCAGTGATGTAATATTCATGTAATATTGGATCACCTCTGGTGATAACTTTGTAATTGTACTCATGTGTTGGATGTATAATGCACCACTTGCTTCCGTACTCTGATTCTTGTCTGTACTGATGCTTAGCGTATATACGGGAGGGTAGTTCTGACCTACGTATATACGTTGCAGTGACGTCCCCGTATTCGTGAAATCGGGGCGTTACAGGATGGTATCAGAGCTTAGGCTCTTACTTCCTCATACGTCCAGAGGGCAAATTATTGGTAAAGCAATTTGCAACTGGAATGCATGAGTCTTGGTTATACAATCCAACTGCAAGTACAGGGTTATCTATTTCTTCCAATCTATTTCTTGAATCTTGAGACCTTCAATCTTTTCCCTTCCAGTTTCTCCTTTTTCACTCCAACCAACTCAAATATGGAAAGAAGGGGAACACGTAATGGTCCTAATGCTTCCCAAGATGGACCCAACAGAGACAGTGATGGTATGATGAGGATACTTCAAGGGATGATGCAGAGTCAGCAACAGCAGACAGAGCTCCTACGTCAAGGACTGTTAGTTGCACCTCGAGAACAGAGCCAGGCAGTGTGTCAGATTTCAGGAGATTACAGCCGGCGGTATTTTCAGGTACAGAGAAGCCTCTGGATGCAGAACAGTGGCTGATAGACACAACGGATCTTTTGAAGGCGGCCCGAGTCCCGGATGAGAACCAAGTGGAAGTGGCCAAGATACAGCTGAGAGATGTGGCCAGAACCTGGTGGTTGGCAGAAGAAGCAACACTGGAGAAACCCATCACATGGGATCAATTCTCAAAGGGTTTCTATGAGAGATTCTTCCCGCAACAGCTCAGAAAGAAATGGAAGAACAATTTATCCGCCTGCAGCAGCGCAATCGGTCAGTGGATGAGTATGCTGCCGAATTCTTGAGGCTTAGCAGGTTTGCTCCCTACATGGTGTCAGATGAAGAAAAACGGGCCAGCAGATTTCAGCAAGGGCTGAAGATGGATGTCCAGATGTTCCTTATCCCTCACAGCTGAAGACGTACTCTCAGGTCCTCTCCATTGCCCGTGAAGTGGAACGAGGATTAGAGAAGAAAAATGAGAACCAGGTGCAGAACAAGTCAGTAAAGAGACCCTTTCAGTTGATGAATGAGAAGATGCGGCCAGGACAATCATGGCCCGATAGTCAAGCGACCATTCCAACCTCCTCTTCCTCAGGTTATATTTAATTTTTCTCTGCCACAAGCCTGGACATTATAGAAGAGATTGTCGAATGGCCAATGGATTATGCTTGGCATGTGGGACAGGGAATTCATGCAATAAGAGATTGCCCGTTCAGGAGGATAGGAAACATGGCACCAATCAGACCAGCACTTCCTGCCCCACCTCTTCCAGCTCCACCACTGAGAAGGAATCCAGAAACCGTTGACCGAAGAGCTCCATGTCCACCCCAGCAACATGATCACCCACAAGAGGAGCAAAACCCAGAGCAGATTACGGCAGGGGCCAAGTTCACAACATGGCAGCAGAGATATCAGATTAAGCAGCAGCAGAGTATGAAGCTCAGTATCTGGAGCAGGAACCTGAGGATGTCATTGTACAAGCAACCCCTGACCTTTTGTATTTTGGTGGTTACCTTGTCCAGCTAACCCTGATCTTTTGTACATTGGGTGGTTACCCCTCTAAATATTCCGCCTTATCCTGTTCTCATTGTCTATCCTGGTCCTTCCTGTGTTCATCTTAACCCTGTTTTGGTTTTATGAAGCCTTCATTCCAGCCTTTGTCCTCCTTGTGTTCAATTTACCCCTTATCGAATTGCGAGACGCAATTTTTTGTAAGGTGGATGGATTGTAACACCCCGTTCCCGGAATACGTACTTAGTTGCGTATTCAGATTTCTCGATCGTATTTTTTTGATTTACTTTCCCGTATTTATTTTGTATATGCATGTTTACATAATCGTTTTGTCTTGGATTTGGATTCGTGGATTCGGAGTCAACCTTAGTTTGAACCGAAGGCCCGATCCCAGAGTATTGCTCGGTTTGGACATTCTGGTAATCCGATTTGACCGATTTCAGTTTTAAATATCATTTTCCAATATTCTAGATTTTCTATGATTTTCTAGAATTTCCTCAATTAAGTTGAAAATCTTCAAAACCGGTGTCGGCCAGTTTCGTTGACCGATTCCCGGATTTTTAATTTCAAAACAGTTTGGAAATTACCAAAAGTGCCTTTAGGCATTATTTCTTAAAATCATATTTTCTATCTAAATACTTTTTCTGGGATTTATCAGATTTTATCAAAACCCGGCCATCCGCGTATACCGAGATTGACGGTTGACCTTATTTTTTATCTTGAAAAAGAGATTGAATTTCTAAAAACCGATTTCACCAAAAATCATTTTATAATATTTATGATTTTTGAGAATTTTTGGAAGCTTCCGGATTACTTCATTTTTGGGCTTTTCCGGTGTTTTCCCAGATACCGAGGAGATTGTCCCATATATTCCACTTTGTCTTTTTCACATTTTCTCTCTCCTTCACCAAACGCGGATCTCACCAACCTAGGATTCCGCATTTATTGTGAAGATCCTCTCCATTCCGCATTTAATGCACTTCAGATCAAATCCCATCAATTATCATGACTTCCTCTCTCCTCTGTTAAAAAAACGCAGCTTTTGGCTTCCTAAACGCGGCTTTAATTCCGCGTTAGTTCATTTGGCTTAAAACGCAGGTTGTGTGCTGCGTTTTGAGATGGGAAACGCAAGCCCCCTTGACTCTTTTGCCTTGAATGATGTGCACATTATTAAGATTCATTCCTTTACCTTTTTTCTCTCTCTTCTCATTTTATCTTTCCTTACAAGTTGTCATTTCCAAGACACCCATTCTTTCTCTTCTCCACAACCGTCCATGTGGCCAAGAGACATCAATCCCCTCAATTTTGCAAAAACACCCTTCCCTTTATTTATTTACATCACTTCACAATTCAAATCCTATAAATACCCCTCTCCTTCTTTCTTTCTTCATTTTACTTCTCCTTCTTCTTCCTCCTTGCTTCCTGCAGCCTCCAACAGAGAAGCCACCAAGAGAGAGCTCCTTCTCTTGCTTACCCAACCTTCATCTTCTCCATAACTTCTTCACCAAGTGCACCACCGTCAACCTCTCTCCATCACTTTGTGAGACCGGCCACTACTTGGATTTTGGCCGAGTTCTTCTCCGTTGACAAACTTGGAACCGGCCACTCCTTTTGGATGGGGGCGTGTTTCTTCTCCGGCGGCAAGACTAAGGGTCGGTGCCCTCCTTTTGATTGGGACCGAACTTCTCCTTCGTTGGACGCGGCAAAGATCTTGTTAGGCGAGTAATCTCGCTATCCGCTTGCCTTCATATTTTATTGACTATGCGAGTGTTCTCGCTTGATTTTTCCTATTTCGGCGAGTGCTTTTCCTCGCCAAGAACTTGTATTTTTATCAACAAATTATAACTCTTAAAAGCTGTTACTGCTCACTGTCCCCCAGTATTAGTCGACTTGCCCAAACCATAAGCCGACTAAACCCTTGAAACGCAGCCTGGTTATTCTGGAACGCACCTTATTGTCGACTAATCCTTTGTGCCAGTCGACTAACCTTTTCCTGGAACGCGTCCTTTTCCTGAAACGCTGCCTACTCTTTCATCCCTTATTGACTAACTTTTTCTTGTGAGACCGGGCTGTGAAACGCGGATTCATGAGACCGGGCTTGTGGAACGCCACTTCCCTGAGACGCGTCACTTCCCTGAGACGCGCCGTTTCTCTTCTGAAACGCAGCTTTCCCAAACGCAGCCTAGCTATCGACTTGTCTCTTTGTTATAGTCGACTAACTCCTTGCTTAGTCGACTACCCATGAATCCATAGTCGACTATCTTTAGCTAACTGCCGTGATTGATCACTTCCTTGAATATGGACTTTATCCTCGGGACTTGTATTATTTGTTATGATATTTTTCATGACTTGTCACCTGCCTATATCACCATCCTGTCATGCTATCACTCAACACCCAGCATGATCTACTTGACTTGTGATTATCATGTTTACGGGAATCTTGCCTTGTTATTGTGTATGGAACTAAGTGCCACACAGAGCAAAGTGCCACACCATACTCGGTGGGGGCCACCTCTTGAATCTGTGGGGGCCACCTCTAGAATCCATCCCCTCAGAACAAAGTGCCACATGGAACAAGTGCCACACCATACTCGGTGGGGGCCACCTCTTGAATCTGTAGGGCTATTCCTGTTATGACCTGTTATTCCCGTAATTTGATAAATATTGATAAGCTACAACTTGCACGGGGAATGGGAGGAAGTGATGGATGCCGGAATGATACCTTGCTTATAGTAATGGAATAAAATACTGACGATTCGGTTAATGGGACTTTGGGCCCACAGAAATGCGTGTTAGGGGGACTTTGGGCCTCCAAGCTGGTCCCAGGTGTATGGGAACTACTATAAGAAGTGCCATCAGTTCTCCATCTGCTTCCGTTAACAACCCTCGCTTGCTTTATATGGATGTATGTGTGTTGGGATGTACACCAGACACATACCTAGATATATGAGTCAGACGAGTAATAATAACATAAGACTCCTG